>PNEQ01090641.1:0-25032 GCA_003012365.1 Medauroidea extradentata
ACAGTAACCTAACATAAAATTATACTGAAAATTACAGTGAATAAAGCAGCTAAAATACGGCACACGCAAGTTATGGTACGAATAGAACACCTTACGTTGTGCGGGACAACTCTATATTATGGTACAAAACTCGAAAAACTTATTGATGTACGAAATAAATGACAAACCACATGAGTAACTCCATGAAACAAAAAAGCGGAAGATTGGAACTACTAATCGGGAGGGCGGGAGATCAGGTAGAAAATCGGGAGTCTCCCGCCTAAAGCGGGAGGGTTGGCAGGTATGGCTGGGTAATTACCATTCAAGCAATGCTAAGTTTAGTAAATTTTCTTCTTTCTCAGCAATTTTGTTTATGGAATCAGTACTGTTCATGTGCAACTTACAAAAACATCAAGAGAGGTCTGTGACACATTAGTAAAAGCTTTAGATGACTCTGAACTCGATAGAAGTGAAGTACATAAAACCAATTTCAAAATTTCAAAAAATATTGCAATAATTTTTTAATAAAATAATAACTACTGCCTACAAACTCAGTAACAGTAGCTAGTTGGTTCACGAGAAATTGAGTCAAACAATTTTGTTAGTGCGATATCAAGCATGTATCAACTGATGATTAATGATTATGACAAAAAGTTAGGTAGTTATGACCACATGTCCCTAACGACACTGTTCTTCAAATATTATTTAAAATTATTTATGGGAGCAAATACAATTAATTGTCACAAACATTAGTTTGTAACCTACGTTTACCTAAGCAAGAAAATTGTCATACATTTGGCTAGTTATTGACTTAAATATTATTAAAGTCATTAACAAGACAGAATTATAGCTTGATAGATGCTCCCTTTTAGAATAAAAAAAAAAAAAAAACAGTTATTCACAAAAACAGTATCAATAAGTTTCTTAGGACCTGACTGTCAGATATCACAAAATGAAAAGGATTGTTTTCTTGATTCAGGCTGTTCTCATCTATATTTAAAATTAAGTGTCATCATTCATTCACCAACACACAACCCAAACCACTGAACCTAGAACAATTAAATTTTGAGGCTGGCTTTCCCTTAAACCTACGAAATTCAAAAATTAATGGAATGAAAACGGGTGAAATGTGTTTTCAAAGAATCCCTGATATCTCATTAACATTGAAAGTAATATTTTTTTTTAATTTCAAAACATTGCCTAAACAAATGCATATTACCAAATTTTTAATTTTACAAAATTCGAAAATTAAGGCAGCAAAAAGCTGCAAAAAGGTACAGAGCTCCTGAAAAGTCAGGACGAGCATGGAAAAGAATTCAAAAGTTGTTACTTTTTGCCATCCTATTCATAAACAAATATCTTTGGTTTTGGCCTGTACACACATAAGAATTCTCACGGCCTACGATGAATCATTTGTCTGGAATCCTCGATTCCTCTGAGACCATTACAATGAAGTGATTTTTTCTTCAGAATAATGCTTACGTAAATATCTAAAAAGTATTTTCAGGATTTTTAAAAAATTCATCTGATAAGGTGTTAAAAAAATAAAATGTGTTTCCAATTAATTACCTGTATTTTTTAAGCCCATTGATATATCGAGATGATTTTTTGATTAAAAGAAGCTTGTGTAAATATCTAAAATTCAAATTTAGGATTTTATTAAATTAAACAATTAAGGGTGTGAAAAGCAGTAAAATGGTACAGAACTGCCAAAAAGTCAGCATGACCATGGAGAAACAATTCTTTTGCCATTCTATTCATAAATAAACCTCTTTGCTTTTGGCCTGTACATACACAAAAATTCTCACGAACTGCGATGAAGCATATAAGTCGGCGGTGTAGGAGGTTTCGGGGTCGTATCCCATGTATGACTTAGCGACTGGAATTATTGTGCTATTATATACGCACATACTAGTGCGGCCGGAAGATTGCGAAGGGACAGTCGAGTTATTTGTACTGCCATGAACAATTAAGATCTTAAAAGCTGGTAAGGGGCGACACGGGTTGGATATGGACTAGTGCCTGGAGTGAAGGGCGGAGGAAACCAGAGATCTCACATTGTCATCATCCAAGCACAATTCCCATTTGGAAAAATCCAACTGAACCAGCCTGGAATCGAACCTGGAAAAAGACATTACATGTGTCGTCTCTGAATGCCATATATAATTTTTTTTTGTTTGTAAAAACAAGCAAGTTTCGAGAAAGAAATATGTACCTGTTTGAAACTTCTGTGCAGTAAAATAACTAAACGTAATTCTAAAGTTTGCAGGCTTATGCACTGTTGTTTTTTTAGTATATAGAACCTATACGCATAATTCACTCACACAACATTAGAAATCTGCCGGAAAGAAACGCTGTTACACATTAACTACCCAACATGAAATACAAAAAACCTGCAAGCTGACATTGCTCAGACGCACGCTCATGTTGACCACGGACAGGTATGAACATCAACTGATTATTAATTATTGTGAAATAGACAGAGTATCAATTGTGAACCTGTGAATTGTAACGCAATGCTGTATTGCATACAAAATAAACATTGCCAAAAAAATCCCTGACTCTTCTTTGATTTTTCTCGAATGCACGAAATTCCCTGTTTTGCAGGTTTTCCCGGTTGCTGGACACAGTGTAACAAACAGTGTTCTCACACACTCTGAATAAATGAAAACAGAGTTTATAAATGCTGAATTTTGAACTATGTATCATCAAGTATCTAGATGAGTTCTTCCCCAAGTGGATTTGCCCAAGAATGAACTTCACTGAAAATAGCCCCCCTTCATCAGGAGACTGAGCAAGAAGCATTATATGAATCCTAGGTACTTTTCCACATGATAATCCCAATAAGAGACAGTATAAAAAAAATAAAAAATGTACAAAGTCTATGCTGGAGATCAATACTGAGATTGGGAGAACCACCTGTGTTAAGTCCTGTTCACCCCAAGATACCACCATAACGCAGCCATCGACTCATCAACCTGTGAGTTCTTCATGAAGAAACTGTGGAGGCCAGGTGATTGTACCCAGGAAGAGATGGAGCAGACCCAGTAGGAATAGCAGCAAGCAGCTCGGGAAGCACTTGCAATGGGAACATTACCCCACAGCAGAGGAAAGGCCTGCTTCAAGATGCTACTTCTGAGTAGGTCCAACAAATAACTATCAGCACAATTATCATCTAAAAGGGCCAGATTAATCTACGGTATGTCTTCAGCCAGTTACATGGTGGCAATTGCTTCCAAAAAGTTATGAAAGGTACATGTGATACTGTACTTACGTAGTCCTGCCTCTCTTTGGAGCTACAAGGAAATAGCAGCCAGAGAAAAGGATTCAATATCCAAGGCAACACTGGGAAAGGCATACTGGTTCAACAGACCAGGGTGAAGAAGAAAGAAGCCAGATCAACCAAACACAAGTGGTGGAGGAAAGTGACTGGATTTTTAATGTATCAGATTGGTGGTAAAATGATTCAGCAGATCTGCATGGTAGTTTGCTGCGGCAAAACTTTGATGACAAGCAATACCAGATGTCCTAAAACTGTGCTCTAGTTACTTGTACATTGTTTTACAAGCATACATTTGCAAATTACATTTTTTCTAGTGTTCAAAGTGTTTAAATTTTGAGGGAGGGTTTTTATTCTTAAATGTAATTAACTGAAATTTTGTAGTAAATCTTGAAGAATGCTAAAACAATAATCACTTCTAATTTTGTCAAAATTTAGAACCCCAGATACATTGTGCTTAGTGGAAAATACAGTCAAATCAGGATTAGATACAACTTTACCATTTCCCTGTTTAGTTATTTTTACAAATTTTGCAAAATTTTTTTGACAATTTTAAATTATAAATGGAGTACATAAAAAGGAATTGTGTGTTAAATAACAGAATTAATGCCCGAGATATATTGGGCAAAACAGGGAAAGGACTAAGAATAAAAGCAGGATTACATTACAAAATGAAATATAAGAATATTCTGCATTTTGGTACAACACTGTCCTAACTACAGCAACAAAATTCTAGCAACAACATGACAATATCGTGTCAGCACAATTCAACTATAAATAGTGATAAAAATATCCTATGAAGTTGAGTACAGTATTTAGAACACTACACAATAACTGCTTTGAAAGTTTCTCGCAATGGGAATAAATAACATAGTGAAATACTGTATTTTTTGCGGATGTATGGTACTTGAATGCTTCATCATCTCAGAAAAACAAAAGTATGAGCCCACACGTGCACGTGTGTGCACACACACACACACACACACACACACACAAAAACACCCATGCAGACTTTACAGCATTTTAAGGAGTAAGGAACATTTCTGGAAAATGTTACCACAACACAGAAAATTTAACAAAACAAAAACTTTGGAATGGATTCAAAACCCATCGTGACTTGGAATTATAGACACAAACAAAACATGAATGTGGATTACAAGTACATATATATTAAAAATTAGTAAGGATGATAAAGTGGAGAATTTAAATATAGTGTCAGTTGGATAAAAATTCAATAACATAAATGAACATTATAATGCATTAGAAAATAATATAACTGTACAACTGACACACTGCACAAAAACAACATACCTACAGTTTAGTAGTATTATTTCAAAAAGGATGTATTTTTAAATCAATGATTGTGTAGAAACATGGTGTAGCACATTCAGTTCTAATGAAATCCAGATACGTAGTGTGATATAGAACTGCTAAAGGCTGATTAAGAAGTGAACCTAACACGTCTCACTCCAGTTATAAACATCTGCATGAATGGCACACAATGAAAGAACATGTGTGATAAGTGATAGAACACTGCCACTCTGCATCAAAGCTAAGTTCTCTCAGTAGCTCAGGAAACAAACAACTATCAAGACATAACACGTGCTATAACACACCTGTTCTTACTGTGAACACTTCTATCTAAATTTACCAGTCACTAGCAGGGTGTCAGGCAGTCTAAGACCTGGTGAACACAGCATCGTGAAGCAAGACAGTTCTCCCTCCCCTCAACTCTATGCATACACATTCTGAGGGAGGGCCTGAAGAAGGTGGCACACCAAGTGATCAGTCTCCCACCCCTGAAGCCCTTTTCCACTATTCTGAGAATGTAACTAAGTAGGTGCTCTGTATCATTCTGCCTCCTGATTTATGGAATCATCACTTCTCGTAGACAAGGATAGAGTCAGATGTTAACTTCTAGCTTAGATGGCTTGGACATGTTAAGGCTGTCCCAGACGTTAGCATTAAAGATAGGGTGAAAGTGGATTTGTAGCAAACACAACCTAAGTAAGATAGAAGTGTGAAATAAACGGCAAATTCGAGATATTTACAACACGATTCTGGCTACATAGGTAAAACTTTGTTTTTTGAAGACAGTCTATTTTTTACAGTTATAAGAACCTCATAACTAACAGGCTATTAGATGTAATATTCGTTTCAATAGCCAGTTTTACCAAGAAAAATGCATCAGAAAAGTCCGCGAGGGTATATATGTAGCTTTAACACTGTGTAAACTATAAGAAAAATAAAACATTGTCGAAGTCATTGCGGCTGGCGTGGCTGGGAAGCCGTGTGGCAGACGCTCATGTGGAGTCGAACGGAGACGAGTCAGCCTGCACAGGGTTGCCATATATATGTACTGCAAGCACTCAAAACGCGTGCCCTGCGGCCGCTCGGTCCGTGCGAAGTTTCTCCATGGAAAATACTTTCTGGCAAACTAGTCTGTGAGGAAGAAGATGTGTTGAGTTCGTGCTGTAATAAGGTCGAACTATGACAGTTTATTGAAATGATGTGTGCTAAGAAATTGTAAGTCTACTTATTGAACTGTCTCACAGAATGTAATCTCTTTAATCAGTGACATTAATGATTATTCTTTTGAGTGACCATTCAAAACCTCATCAGTAGTATACCAAATGTTATACTTGATTTTTAATCTGGTAAGACATTTACGTAGTAGATAGGGAAAATGTTGGTAGCTAAACAGCTAATGTTTTAGAACCGATGAGAATGAATTATGTGACTTTAGAGCAGTACCGGAATATAAAAAAAGGATAAATTGGAGATCTTCGAGAAAATCTGCCGACCAGTGTCATCGCCTGTCGTTCCCACATGCGAAAAATTGGGGTTTAATCGCTCGGAATCGAACCTGGATTTGGATAGTCGTGGCGGGAAATGAAGAGATTTTGGCAGCTCGTAAGCAATATAACTAAGAGCCAAAGATGGTTAAGGGCGTGGGAAACGGGAGCTCTCCGAGAAAACCTACCAACCAACTACATCATGCAGCACAATTCCCATTACAGAAAAACCTTAGTTATCTGGCTTGGAATTAAACCTTGACTGACTTTGTGGGAATATAATATGATCTCTTCACCGCCGCCCGCCGTCCCAAGAGGAATAGTAAAACAATCGAGGAAATAAATACTTCTATTTTGCTCTTTGAGTCACATCCAGATACTTGATATATGGTAGAGAGGGCAAGCAGAAACAGATTACTACTATAAGCAGCTTTTAGCTGTCAGTGGTAGTATGAACAAAAAGGGTAATTAATATGATTGTAAAAATAAAGAAAATGAGTCAACAGAGTCAACAGACCCCCTCCCCCCGAGCGATAATGTGTGTAGTAGCAAGCACTGTCTAGATTGCTGGTTGTCTGAGGCCTTGGTACCAACTGATCATTAGACAGAATCAGCTGATTTCACATTACTTCTACTAGTAAACATGGAGAGCTACAGTTTACAACACCAAACCCATGTCCAGATTCATGATAATAAAGTTAAACTTTACAGAGAAAAACCGGACTTCGTTTATAAGTATTTTGTATTTTTATATTTTCTTAAAAATAATAACGAAACAATACAATTAGACATTACTACCTACTGAATGTAAAAAAATTAAATAATTTTCCATAGAATATTAAACAATTACACGAAAACACCAACGTGGTCATGTTATAATAATCAATCAACGTATTAATTCCATAATATTCACGTGATTAAACGAAACATTACAATAACTGTCCAATCATAGGTGATACACATGAACGGCTCTAGAGTCGACGAAATGAGCGACAAGTTTACTATGGAGTATCAACTGGAACGAAGGGCGGGAGAAACAGAGTATCACTGTGAAAACTAGTCAATTAAATACATTGTCCAAGTATAATTCCCACATACGAAAATATGACAGGTTTATTCAGGTATCTAACCAGAATGATACTGATAACAGATTAACACTCTAGCCCCTGGACCACTACTGCTCCATTAAGTTTTAAAGTGTGTCCTGTCAGTAATAAACTAATGGTAATAAATTAAACTAGTAATGGAGCATATTCCGTTTCCGATTTGTTTAACTGCATTGGCTGTATTAGTAACTCATAAGTTCTTAACCTTTTGTTTCCAAAAGTGCTGCCAAACGGTATCACTGTTGAGAATCTTATATACATTTTGTAAACGTTCATAAGCTAACTTATTTATAACTTCATTCAAAGTTTTTAGGGTGGCCCCATATTAACTTTTGTAATTATTGACATCGGCAGACAATCATAACTTAGTAATTTATATTGAAAAAGTATGGTCATATTTGAACTTGGTATAAATTGTGACATGTCCATTCATACAGGTCAACTTTTCTCTGGGATCTCTTTTTCTCCCAGCCCTTCCATTCCAACATGTCTCCACTCACCAGCGCTGAAGCTCTATATGTTAAGCGCTGACCAAAATCTCTCACTCACACAATAAGGTCAAAAGGGGGAAAAAATTTGACGCCAAATGTATATAAAAATAACACAAATAATTGCAAATGAACTTTTTCTTGTTGTCGCTACACCTGTTGAGGATATACAGGTAGTATCTAAATTTGTCCAACAAACTCCGACAGGTGCAAAAATTAGTTGAAATTGTACACTTTGTGCCTAAATTTAATAATACGGAAGAAACAGCTATTGTAAAACGAATTTTAAACTTATACTTTTACAAAATATCGGAAATCAAATAACGCAAAATAACAAAACTCTGAACATTTCTTTAGCGTATTGACGATCCAGTACCGACCTTTCACGTTCAAAACTCATATGAAGTTACTACTGCAGCGATAGTATTGTGAGCTAATTAACATAATTATGGTACATGTTGTTTACAGTGAAGCTCACATGTACGTAGCCTAGGCTCCGTACTACTGGGACGAACTTACAGTTGTGATTTTAATGAAAACGATAGGTCCTAGACAGCTGCAACAACAGGACCATTTTTGTTACATATGCCATATTATTCAATAATTATTTTTGTAGAGTGCATATAAAAATATGAGAATTTTTGGGAAGGAAAGATGTTTCCGCTGCTCCGCCGGTTTTATCTGGAATGTATGCTTCATGCTTCCAGAAATAGTCGATGGAAGAATTCCTAGAAAATTTTCTGCCAGGGAGTCAGCATACTGCAAGCGAGAGAAAAAATTAATTGCAAAAAAGAGAGGAAGCTGCTAGCTTAAAAAGTTTTTACCTTGTTTTCTTTATACATGAAGTGTCGATGAAAATCTGTTAATTTTTATTTAGAGGGTGTGGTACATACTTCGACGCTAAAAGCATTAATCTGTAACTGTAGGTTTCTTGAAGCCAATTTGCAAAAGTTAAACAATAGCAATCATAGGCAAATAGTTTTAGCCAATGTTTTAAACAAAATTGTTTCCGGTGTTACGAACTTCTGAGGCACAATCTTCGACGCCGGAACCTCGTGCATTTAACTACGGCGCAGGAGATCATGCGTAACGAATTAGTAATTCCGGATAAATATTTACTCATAAAGTTGGCAAATACCATTATCTAGGATTGTCATTGAGTATTTTATCCATATTGACTTCGAAAAAAGCATAGAAATCAATTGATGATTTCAACATTTATTTATCTACCACGCACTCTTAAGTAAGAAAATTTTGTCTGTGATTACAGTTCACTAATATTACTAACATGTTAAACGATATTTGCTGTCAGCGGCCGACATGTTTTGCGAATCAATTTCTGGTGAGCAAGAGACTGTGTGTTCCTATTTATTTCAGATCCATGATAGAAGCTCACATTGATTACTTCAGAATTAGCTCAGGATGCGTTAAAAGTATAACAGAAAGTAAATTAAATCGCAAATCATTTGGCCATAAATGGTTGCGTTTGTGTAGTATTAAACAATTTTTTTTCAGAAAATGTGTATAGAAGTACGCAAAGAAATACTATCAATTTAAAACTATGTTGTTGAACAATTAGTACATTGTACTTAGTTCCACTTTGTAAGCTGTGTGGTATTTGATAGTTAAGTTTTGCTAAGTAGAAAAGACCTTTTCTAGGAGGTGCATGCCGTGAGCATAAATATCAGCCCTAAATGTAATAAAAGAAACATTCAGAGCCTATATACATTTTGTGTTCATAACGAGTATACATTTTTTCCGCTCATTACATTCTTTCTTTATTTTTTACATAAGGCAAATGTTGAAGCCGCCTCTCCAATTTGTGAAATAATATTTTCACAAAAGTAATTTTCATTTTAATGTCATATTTGTCACATATTTATTTGCAGTTTTCTTGTATGACTAATTTGTTTCGTAAACAAATTTTGAGCTGTTGTTTAAAGTCAGTACAGCATCGTTGCTACAAGCATATTCATTCTCAAACTTAGGATAGAATAAATGTATTGAGGTGGTTACACTGGAATTAAATGACTTTTTTCTAAACAAATAATGGCGAAAAGTTAAAATTGGGAAGACCCGGGTTCGATATCCGCCTCCGGCCATCCTGATTTCACTTTCCCATGGTTTCCCGAAATCGCTGCAAGCTAATGTTCTGGGATGATTTCTTTACTGAAGATATCGCCGATTCCTCTCCCAGCTCCTGCCATTATACAAAGTTGGATCTCATTGTCTCTAACGACCACGCTGTCGACAAGATGTAAATCATATTTACTTTACCTTTAAATGAATGAAATAAACATTGCAGCTAAATATTCTCTAAACTTAACATTTTGAAACTACACGTACGACTTGCTTGATGACAATACGGAATTGAATATTTCTTCTGAAAATATACAAAAATTGTAACTACAAGAAAGTATAAGTGATTTGAGAATATAGGACAGCACTTTTAAGGTACTAAGAGCCAATGACAGTAATATCGATGACTATGGAGTAGAAGCTAAATTGCAGACACGTAGCCTGAAAATAAGGGGGATGATCTGGAAAAATTACCTTTCTCTATTTAAATAAAAATATGTATTACAAAACTGTTATATCCCTATCATAATAATTACTGCTAATAATAGTAAACTATGTATATTTTTATTTCTAGTATCTTAGTAGCAATTTAAAAATCAACCATAACAGCGTCTACTACTAGATATTACAAACAATGGCCCTCCTACATGCGAATCAAAATCCTGACTACGCTCTTGCCCAGAAGAGGGTAAATAGCAGATAGCGAAAGAAGGCTGACAACCAATTGCATCCCCAGGCACGATTGTCTCACATGTAAATCCGAAGGTATTATATCCTGTGTTCGATCCAACGTTGTCGCTGCCTCCTCCCGGTACTATTGTTGCAGCACAACTGTACGTTTACAATAGCCGCAATCACTCACCACTTGTGTACTTTTATTTGTGCAGGGAAAAATATTCACGACAATGAAATTTAGTTATTATTGCAGGGATATGCTATGTTTTGTGAAAACAAAAACAAATATAAAGTTTTACGTTGTAGATGTTCTAAAATAACCACTGTCTTACCTCTCGGCAGTTTTAAAATAAAACCTTACTGTATATGCTATGACGATATTCGAAAACTAATTACCTATACTGAATTGTAATATATTTTATTTGTATTCAACTACGTTTAATATTTCATTGGCCGACCTCTACTTAGCACTTGGTTACTGGCGGGCTTATGGTGCATTCTGGGTTCGGGTCAGTGGTAAGACAAGAATGAGAATTTAAGTTGTGTTTGTCAATCTGAGATACAAATTTGAAGTGGATATCCATATCTTATGACCGTGCTGCTGTCTGCGATATGTTTATCCAGAAAAAAAATTACTATGTATTTAAATTGTCTGTTTATGCCTCAAGTAGAAATGTAGCAGGTAGAATCTATTGGATAGAATTTTCTACCAGTAAAAATATTACTAAATTTTAATATGAAATTAAAAACAAATATTTTTAGCTAAGAAAGGGGATGAAGTTACTACCCCCAACACCCCCCCCCGCAGCCAGCTCATCACTTGTGTCATGTTGTACTTGCACCAGGTTGTCAAACAATTTTACAATAATTTCACCTATATCGAGAAGATCGAGTAAGGTTTTGAAACACCTACGGCCGTGTTGAGGTGTAATCTAAGATAACACAGTCGGCACCAACCACAAACACTGTTCATGAAACTGGATAGCCAGAGCCATATCAATGTCACCGCAGACAACCGGGCCACACGCCTCTTGTCGCGGCAACCCTGCTATTATATGTACACTGCTGGCCACGATATTCTACACAGCGGTACGCCACAGCAGTAGAATCGTTACCCCCGCGTTACCTACATGAATTGCAGTGGCGCTACTGAGTCAGGGACGTCCTTAATCCAGGTTAAAGGTTAAGGACTCAGGTCCCTATTTACACAGTTTTTTTTATTTTTGAACTCTAAAAAGCAACAAGTACTGTACATCCACTTCAGAGGTTTATTCGTAGTTATTCTAATATATAGCCTAAATTTTTCAAAGCAAAAATTTATGATTTTGACTTACTACTGACATTCAGACAAAATTATACAATATTTTTTTTTTTTTTGCTTTGAAAAATTAGGTTATAAAGAACAGATTGGTAGCTTCACACTGCTAAAATTTAAAACATAACATTAAAACATCATATATAGAAACTGAAGTCTCAAATGGAGCTTTGCTAGGAAGCAGGGTTCACAAAAATCAAATTAATCATATCTTTTTATTAATATCAGATTTTTTTGATTTAAATAGTATTCTCTTATACCCATTATTTATGTATTCTAAGCACTGTAGTTTTCCATAGATGCTTTGAAACCAAGCAATTACTGTGACGCTCGTCTAGTTATTAAGGATAAGTTACCTTTAGGCATCTTAGTTTGGCCCCTGGGAGCAGAGTGCTTGTGGCTCCGTAAACAGGGCTCATGCTGGGAAGGGTCTCGGGTGATGAGGTTGTTTGATTTCAAGGATGTGCATCTGGGAGAGGAGGTGGGGCAATACTGTCTTGAATGGATTAACGAGAGGGAGACTTTCCCACCTCGAGGCCCAAATTCTAACTAGAGAAAATGAAATAAACCGTGTAGCGCTAAGGGGGTTGACTCGCAAGGTTATTGGGGGAAACTCTGGGTGCGGCTTCCAGGGGGCCAATGCTACTGCGCCCTGGCGCCTGCTGTTGGTGATACGGGGCGTCGGGGAGGCGTATCGGCACCCTCTGCCTCCTGCGATTGACGGCGCCGCTTGGTAGGCGTAGACTATCCCAGTCTGTGAGCTGCGGGATGACGCAAGGGACGTATTGGCGCCCTCCGTCGCTGCGATCGGTCGACGCCGCTTGGAGGCGCCGGCGATCCCAAGCCGGCGAGCTAACCAATGACGAAAATCCCCGACGTTGCTGGGAAGGCCGGAAGGGCCGCAAGAGAGTTAGCTACGATTATACTTTGGCCTCGGGGCGAGAGGTCGCGGGTTGGAATCTGGAAAGGTGAAAGGTGGGATTTGGAAAATAAACCAGGAGGGAAAAGAGCAAAGCAGACAAACAGAGTTAAGGCGGAGCTGTGTTTATTATAAATAATGCACAGCCCCAGCCTGTACCCAAGGTAACTTCTCCTGTTGACAGATTCCTCCTGCCACCTAACTCTAAACAAGACTCTCGGCGAAAAGGGCGAGGGCTGCCCTACACGATTGCGCGGTAGACTTAGGCGAGAGCTCGGATCTCGCACTGGACTGCGTGTTCGGGTGACGGCGGCCGCTGGAAGGCTGCGCGTCGCGGAACTGCCAAACGGCCCGGCGGTCTTGCCTGGCGTAACTCCCCGGCGGAACTGCCGCCCGATTCTGCTCTCTGCACGCCTTATATACCCTGCTAGACAGGGCAAGCGGGGAAGGGAAGGAGTGGCGATGATAGCTTATCTGCGCAGTCCGGGGCCAGGAGGTGCAGGATGGTACGCTCGCTCCAGGGCCGCACGATGCTCAGAGGGGTGGGTATGCCTCCCACGCACTGCGGTGCGTGGCGGGTTGCCTGCTCACAGGCGGCAGCAGCGCGTCTGGCGGCCGGCCGGCAGGGCTTGTGACGTCATAAAGGAAGGGAGGGGGGGAAGGTTGGTCGGCAGGACTGTGAGGAGGCTCAATAGAGGCGATGCGCCCGCGGCGCGTCAACTGTATGTTGTGTTGTTATGCCTTTCATATAAATGGGTATGATTTTAATCTGCCATTACGAGTTGAACTGTATGGTAGGTGGCACCAGATCGTGCCTGGCTGCACCAAGTCTTGAAAAAGATATTTTTACAGAATATTCAACGAAATGTCCAACGGTGCGTAAACTTCATTAAGGAACCATTTGGGCACAGAAAAAATTCAAAACTTGTGTTTTTGTTGGAAGTGTTAAATACGTAAGTTTTGTGTTTCATAGGGTAAATAAATACTTTTTTCTTTCTTTTTTTTTAAAAATAATTTAGGTTAAGCAAAAACTTATTTTCAGTAAGATAGGTTTGACGGCATATTTTTTTTTTTTTTTTTTATCAAAATGGACACAAATGTTATGGAAGATACTTTCGATAGCTGTTATTAACATTTTTTTTGGTAATGTTATTGGAATTGAACTGGAAAAAAAAAAGTATTCAACAAAGTGTCCTGTCACATCAGTTAATCATAATTATCATGTATTTTTTCTCATTTGCATTATTATTTGGTAAAGTTCATGGCTGTGTACAGCTAGAGTCAACAAAACCCTATTACTGTCATAGTAAAACTACCAATTATGTATTGCAAAAAAAAAAAATAACAGAACTACAGAGCATGTAAGTGTTGTTTGCATTGTGGAGAAAAATGTTTATTTTATTTATTTATTTTACACCACCCAACAGACTCAGCTGATGAGCTGAAGTTCACTGGATATAGGGCTTGCCTATACGGTTATAATTGTTATGAAATACGTAGATAGATATGATTATATAATTATACTATATACAGTATATGCAATACATACTGTAGAGAAGTAGAAGATTCAAGTAAAACTTAGCAATAAAGAAAATATGATTAATGGACAACGGTAATGAGCATTAATGAAACATATGTCCACTGCACTGTGTAGGCAGGATGAATATGATTACTTCTTTTTAAAGACCACATTTAAAATTACCATTAAACTTACTCAAATTGATGAACACCAGATTCTAATTTAAGAAATCATTTTTGTTTATGAATTTTATATACACTCATTGTAAAAGAGTGTATTTAGAAAAAAATAATCCACACATATAAGAGGTTACAAAATAACATCAACAGAAGGTTATTACAGTAGAACCCTGTTATAACGTTTTTCAAGGGACCTGTTAAAAAAGTGTTATATGCAGGAAAATGTTATATGCAGGAATCAATATTTTTACATCAATAAATGGACTCTACATGAAAATAACTCAAAATGGGTGATAGTTTATGTATAGCAGATAAGCCTATAATGAGAATAAATGAGACTATAGTTACTGTACTGTAAGAAACATGATGAATACATACAGTATGTTTATAATATAGGCTTTTCCACTTGTCTTCTGTAGGTTTATGATCGTCATCTTTAGGATCGCAGTCTTAAATATCACTGTAATGTTACTTAAGATACTTTCTCAGACATTAATTTGTTTTTTTACAGATATTTTTAGTCTACAGCATAGTTATATTATTACAAATAATACAGCTAAGAAAAATTTTACCCGAGTTTTGGTTAATGTCTGAGAAAAAGTGATGTTATATGCAGGAAATGAACATACCAGTGTTGTTATAAGCAGGAAATTAAAGCATTATGCTTTATGGAAAAATGGTGGGACCAAAGAAAAGTGATGTCATATGCAGGAAAGTGTTATATCCAGAAATGTTATAACAGGGTTCTACTGTATTTTGCATTATGTTGGCATTGTCAAATAATTGCAGATTTTCATCTCCTTACATGAAATTAATTACTGTCATAAAAATGAAATTGTTACAAACATAAAATAAAGTACATGGCTTAAATTATTGATTTTATTTAAATAAATCACTTGATTTAAATCAAGATTTAAATCAATATACTACCCTGTTTGGAAATACACAGGACGTGTGATTTAAGAAGCTCAATGATGCCAACTCAAAAGGCAAACATACAAAAGTATACAGAGCATTGGTTGTGCAATATGTATAACGTTGACAAGTTATTGTTGCTAGTTACCAACGTAGACAAGGACCCAGTTAAAGTAGTTCTGTTGGCTGTACGAGGAGGACAATCATTTTGTTGAACCATAAAAGGTGTTGTTTATAAATTTGCAGGATTAACAGTAATACAGTGCTGTTTACAGTACTAACTCGGTTTACAGTAAAGTCTATCCCATAAAGGAATTTATTATTTTGACAACTGATGCTACCTATATTTGTAATGAAGCAGTAGTGGCAGCCCTGAACAAAACACATTAATTAACTTCAATCGCCAACTTTGAAAATAGTGGGCAGAATACATTAAAAATTACTAAGCATTTCGTAGGGACCATTACATAATAACACTGCTCTATATCCAGCATTACTCAGTTAACTATTTTATTCTTTATATAACTATTCTACAAACAACTGCAACCATTATCAGTCAACCTATACCAGTAACCAAAACAAAGGATGGCCATGTTGTGAACTGAGTTTTCGTGTATGTTCGTGATTCTTATAATGTCTTATTTTCATATTCTGTTCATACATGTAATACATTGCAACGCGGAGACTAAAAATACGCCGGTAATCATCAACGACAACGGTATATTAACACTTGTTTCGGAAGACAGGAACTGGAAAAACGTTTAGTCTTGATAACAACCGCCCAGCAGCTTGGCTTCGTATGTTTAGAAAAAAGCAGTTGCTAAGTAAGAAGCAGGTACTCTATCCAGAAAAAAGAACTACAGAATAAAAATTTACCTACCATTAATTTTAACAGAATTCGTAGGTAAACATAGTCCATGTTGTATGCTTATATATGTGAATTTTTTTTTCAAGATTCCAATTCAATAAATTCTTTTTGTACAAAAAAGTCAATGCTTAAATTTTTTTAGCAAGTAAGTTGTACAGTCATCTCTCGGTTTAACAACTCTCAAGGGACTGAAAAAAATTGTGCTTAAATTGAAGGAGTTTTTAAACTGAATGATATGTGTATGTCGAGACTCACCGTGAGACCAAAAATTACAGCTGTTAAGTGAAAGAATAGTTAAACTCGAAGATCTTAAACTGAGAAATCACTACCATTTAATATCAAGTTCATGTGAAATTTTGTGCCTTTCAGTTGCAAAAATGTAGGCCTACATATTAGCAAAAGAAAAGGACAGAAGATTTAGGCCTGTGTATTTTCTGAGCCTTAAAGTCTACTTTTTTAATAATATGTATTACGAAAATGATTTAAAGCTGATCTGGGCAATTAGGCCTACCCATGTTTGTTTGTTATTATTTCCACTGAAGTTGTAAGTGCAAATTTTTGCTTTGTAGTCTACAAGAAATATGTTCAAAAGTTTTTTTGAGTATTGTGAATGGTACAACTATAATAATAAAAATTTATATTAAATTTGTTCTAATTTTGAAGGAAGGCCTACAACAAAATGTAAGTTTTTTGGATATTCTACAACTTGTTACTTAAAATACACTACTTTATGACGTGATACTGCAGAACCAAATTGGAGTAAACAAGACAAATAACTGTGATAATGTTTGCATGTATTATTTAATTTGTTATTTTAGTTTAAAGATGTTTGCTTCACAGTCATATGCTCTTGCAACTTCAATATGTTGTAACCAAATAAGCTATTATTAATAAAACTTTTTAGATGTCAAGTAGAAATAAAAAACCACAAGTAACAATTACTATATAAGTAACTCATACATGTTTGTCAATTTTTGGTAATGCTCTGAAATGTTACAACAATATTGAGCATACCTAGGAAAATATACGATAAATACTATTAAATCTTGAATGATTATACATCTGTAGAGTAGGCTATTCATTATTGTAATACGAAATAAGTTTCCATTAACATAGCCACCTAACCCTAGTACATGTCCGAGATTTAAAAATTATGAAAAGAAAATCACAACAAATTTTGGATTTTATTGTAATCACATACCTTAACTGTTGACTTTGACGCCGGCGGCAGGGCCAACGTACGGGTTAAGCCCATAACGGCGCTAGTGTGTCCTTTTCCACCCACCCAAAAGTATTTTCAGACTCTCCCATAACCATCCCGCAACCCCACAGTGTGTATGCATGCCAAATCATTCAGTGCGAAGTGTATTGTGTATGAAACAGCAGTGTACAGTGTGTGCCGAAGGCCATCAAGGGTTACCACGTTCGCTATGTTTACTTTTGTGTTTTCAGCAGACATTTAGAAATGCATCATTCAATCTCAGCAAAATATGTAATGTAATTTATTATGTAATTTAGTGTGTGCCATTTTCATAAAATATTAATATTAATATTTCACACGCACGAGGTACCGGAAATGTGTAAACCCCATAGCGAGGCAAGGAGCCCCTAGCGGCTGCCTTCCTCGTGGTAGTTCGTCATCGTCTTCTGGAGAGGTAAGACGCCTGTCCGTGTGCTCATCATCTTTTGTTTCACTGATTGTTAGTTTTCCATAGTCTCGTTAGTATACCGGTTCACCTTTGCTCAGCACACGTTACCAGATATTCCCATTGCATTGCGCATCCGCTTAACCTAATAATTGTGACCATTTTTGGTATTTTTTAACTTAAACACCGCATCGGCATCACCACAGCCACGTGGTTAGAGACTTTTGTATCGGGAGACATCGGCACTCATCCTTCACCATACGAGGTTCATTTTGGTTTTGTTTTATTCAGCATAATTTTGCACACGCGTTGCTAGGGTTATTTTGTATTTTGTGTAACATTTTAAGGGCGCAATTCATGTTTTTGTGACCGACCACGTGCAGGTTATGACACCGCCATTGTGTTCAGCATACATGTGAGCAGTACGTTGTACATTCATTTCATTATCACGCACTCACGCAATTCATCTCGTTGAGAGCATCACTGTGTGTGCAGCGTGTTACGTGCCATTCACCCCACCACCGGCCTAGCATAGCTCGCCACAGTTTTCGCACTGTACCGCTAACATCACTTGTAGAGCCCTACCACACTACAACGTGCACGGGAACTGCTGCCTTGTGACACGTTAGTTAGGCACGTGCTCACCGCAACTCAACTCTCTACGCCAGCTTCCAAGCGAACGTGACGGTCCATCATAGTGGCCGCCAGCCCCTCGCTGCTTAAGGAGGTGCACCTTCTGGTGTAGACTCACGTTTTGCACACCAGCTCCACACTGATCACTCACCAACCACGTGCGATATACCAGCCGGTCGTAGTCACTACGCAAAGTTCACTATCACGTGCACTATCGTGTGCTTTAGGGTTATTGTTACTGCAAAGGACGCATCACTATGTTTACCTCGCTGCGTGCGTGATTCAGACATTACTTTGGAACTGTGTACCATAAGCGTAATAAATCATCTGTAAGTGAAATACTGTTTACCTCATTTCTAGACACCTAATATTGCCAGTGTAAGCAACGTAAGTTATCAGGCGTACTGGGGGCCAACATCCAGTAAGAGTGTAGTCCCTGTATAGTCAGTGTCATATGTGTTAATCCATTCACGTGCTTTCACCACTCAATCACTCACATCGACGCGCCGCACGTTAAGCTGGCTTTCCCAAGTCATATGTGTTAATCCATTCACGTGCTTTCACCACTCAATCATTCGCGTAGACGCGTCGGGTGGGATACCGAACACACTGAACAAACCACACCCTGAGGCCGAATAGTCTCGAAGTGCAGTACCTGGGGAGTATTGCTGGCACCCTTCACTCACATCAACAGCGTAGTTCGCTATCCCGATCCCACCTGAGGTACGCGTTAACTTGTTTTGATTATCACCTGGAAAGCACATGGTGGTGGAAGTATACACAATATATTTGTTTACAAAATTCTGCTGTCTCGTGATTTGTCAAAAAATGGAATTCTTTTACGGTATGGACTGTAATAACTCAGTTTACAGTAATAGCTTGGTTTACAGCAATACCTATTATAAAGCCTCTCTAGGGAACAGAAAAAAAGTCATCCTTTAGTGAGCACGCTCTTAAGTACTATGGCAGTTCGTCCTGACATCTTGGCAGTACTATGACCTGTATTCAGAAATTAATGACATTCACTATGACAACTTTTACTACTTACAGTATTATTGGTCGGAGAGCAGTCCAGGCGCGTTATCTCTGTGCGGTTTAGCCAAGCCTGCTCAATGATTTCCAAGTCGCAACTGTCAGAGGCCTGTGGGAATTGACAACACATTCATCAAGAAAACCTACAGACATTAATAGTTGAGTATCTATTAGTTTATTATGGTAATACAAGAGATTAGCATGATCAATTAACTACCATAGTTTGTTGCATTACTGGCTTCTTCTTTAATCAACTTGACAAAATCATTTTAATTTTCCATACGTGGTTTACTTTCTTTCTTCATTAAACCTCTTAAAATCACTGACAGCTTATCTTAACGAGGAACTGTTGCAGTAATGAACAATGTATGCTGTTAAAGTTTTCACACAAGTTAGGACAAAGATAAGTAAAGGAACTCTCTAGTTGACTATTTAATTATATGAAAGGCAGCTATCAAAAAGTTGTACAGTACGTACTACTATTCTTAGCACCTGGAGAAAAGGAAGAACATACTTTGAAGTTAGTTAAGAGAGAGGCATTGCCAGAATTTTTATTTCAGAGGAAAATATGGGGAATATTTCTGTTGTAATACTCAACATATACGGTGTATATACCTATACACCCACCCACCTCCACAGCACCCATACCCACCCCATACCCCAGCCCACCCATACCCACCTACAAACACCCACACCTCCCACACACACACCCAAACTCCCCATCCAGACCCCCCCTCCCTCCAACACTTCCCACAGAATAATCATTGCTTTTGTTTGTTGAAATTATTGCAGTTATGTCCTTAATAGGTACTAACAGACAGTTCTGTAGTAAGGTAACTGGGGTTAATATCTCGTCAACAGCAAGGACATACAACTTGGTACAACTACAGGAGCTGGAAGAAGAGGTGGCCATGGCCTGTGTTAAGGAACCATCCCAGCTTTCACCTGGAGTGATTTAGGAAAACCCTGGGAAATAGAAATCAGGGTGGCCGGAACTGGGGATAGAATCTGGGTCCTCACGAATGAGAGTCTTAATGTTTTACCCTTGTGTCCCCTTGCTCATTTTTACTAAAATTTGTGGAAGTCCAGGAAGAGGGGGATATATCCCGATATCCCGCTCCCCAGATAAGCCCTGTTGGATAATGCAATTAAAAAAAAAAGTAGCAAATTTTGTACCCGAACAAAAATTGCACTAGTTTATGGTTGCTGACAATAAAACCATAGCCACGATAAGTATGATAGTAACATACTTACCAATTAAAGAAAACTCATAGTAAACCAGTTACAAAAACAAAAAATCTCTTTCCCTGGTTAAAAGAACACGCAACGAAAAGCAAAAACATTCACACTGAACATGGATACTAATGACAGAACAAAGAGTTCATTTCTCCATGTGGATATTATTACTTTTATAACATTTTTGTATAAAATAGGAAAAAAACAACAATAATCAATATAGTTATATTTGTCCATAGAACACTCACAAATTATCTATGCACGTCCAAATTTATATATTTTTTATTGGCAATTCAAAAACCATTGTCCTTAAAAAACTCTGGTTTGTGTTACTTTTCAACATATCCTTACAAAATATGAATGCCTTGCATACCAAACATACAAAACTAACAGTTTACATAATTTAACCCAAAGTAAAGTATAACATTTTAATACCAATCCGACAAAAGAATTTTTTTAAATATTACTGTAAAAGCAGTTAGTTAAAGTGGGAAAGATTTAAAGGTAGTTTTTAACAAGCCATTTTTTTAAAACTGATACTTATTGATACCCATTTATAAATAACAGCCCTACATACACTTAAAAACTGTATGAAGCAGTCACTTTTATTGTCACAGCAAGAAATACAAAGAAGTGTGGAGTACTAACAAAATTATTCATCCAAACAAAGTTAATTACGAAACAAAACAATTTCATAAAAATGTACATAGAAAAACAGCAAATAAAAACCTTTTACATTCATTACAATGTGAATCAAACTTACATTTAGGGTAAGACAAAATATAACTTACCACATTTTCCTTCCCTATTCTGAAGGTTATATACCACTTTACACCTGCAACAACCTGGAATGAGTATTGGTAATAATAACAGAAACATTTAAAATATCAATAATTACAACTGCAAACAAGAAAATCATAATTTAAAAATGAATAATGTAGTAAAATATAGAACCTTTTATGTGATATGGACTTGCATGTTAAAAGAGTTTTATTTCCATAATTTTAGATTTAAAATCCTACCATAAAATACACTAAAAAAATGTAAATATTGCAATAAACTATATTAAGCCCTGTGTACCAACCAAATTCTGTTCTTAGCTTTATCTCCCCAAAATACAGTATTGTATTTGGGGAGCACACTAGTCAAACAGAACTAGAGTATTTTTACATTACGTTCATAAACACAGTATATGACTCGTCACTACGTAAATCATGAAAAAGCATTTTTCACTAATAATTTTTAAATTTTGATGACAGCAACATTGCAGAACCTTTCTTCTCCGTTGTAAAATAGCTGTTTGAATGTGCATGGCGAATTTTGATGGACACAGTATTTGGATAGCTGTACGTACACTATTTTTCACATTCTTGTGTTAGAAGACTTATCATATTGTTTTATTTTATTTATCCTGGGATAAATCTTGTTTCTAGACAGTTTTATTGACTGCAACTTTGTTTCAAAGTGACATGCTACAAATACATTTCATAAAATTTAAAATTTGATTCACATCTTTCAATATACTGTTGAACCCCAATTTATCGACATGCCTCAGGGCTCCAAAATTTTACTCAAGAATGAAGTTTTGTCAAATCCAACCTTATATTTTATATAAATAATGAGGCACATTTAGTCGAATTTAAGGTAATCAAACAAAATATCTGTTAGCACACAACAATAACATACCACAATCACTGTCAATTGATAATTCACAGCTGTGAAAGGAAAAAATTCTGCGAAAAAACTTAAAAATCTTCTAGTGGAATGCACGTGTAGTAATGGTGACTTAGGCCATGCAAGCCAGCAACATATGAAGAGACAACAAAACACCGCAATGCCTTCTATCTTAGTTTGCCAGACCACAATGATAAAATAATAATAAATACGAGCAGCAACGGCAATGGTACCTGTAAAACTCCTGTACTACCACCACATTCATTTGACCAATTCTCTATAATGACACAATCCCGAGGAATCAAAACAACTAAGTTGAAAATGTCAAAATCCGAGTTGAAAAACACAGCATATTTGTTACAATTTATTGGTTACACTTCACTGTATTTATTTTAACGAATGATGTATTACCAAACATCTAAAAACATATATCTCCCTTTCTATGCAGTTAATGTCAGCAACTATGCACAGACACTTCCTTCTACATTGAAATGTTTACCAAACATATAAGCATGCATGCAGGTCGCAGCCATGTGTTTTGTCATTATTATCTATCGTTTTATTAGTCTATACTCTCCCCTTGTCTCTTTACTAGTCTTATGACAGTTGGGACAGGAGACTTGGCAACAGTGCGTCTAGGGGTTGGTCTGGTGTGAGTCACTTCTTCACACAGCAACCCGATACATACACAGCTGGTCAATGCAGGTGCATTCATTTCTTCTGCAAAAAGGAGATAAGTCATTGGTAACCAGCTTACTTTCAGGTATTTAGTGTTATCGTTTATCCTTCAGTTTATGAACAATTAACACAAATGACTGATCATTTTTAATAGCTGAAAATTAAAATACAGAAGCATGATGAATGACTAAAAAGGAATAGAAAACAGAACAGCATGTTTCTTATGTGTTTCATAAACTAAACTGGCTCCATTTTATTTAACATGGCCGGAAGTGTGAATGGTATAACTGTATCAGCAGTTCTTGTCAGCATTGGGAAGTAAACAGCTGAGGTTAAAAGGGGCACAACTCATACCGTTTGGAATTGTTGTGGATGTCTCATTTCAACTACAGCAGAACCTCAACTTAACTAAAGTCCATGACTACTGAGATACTGTTTGTTAGGTTGTTAGTGTTAGATTTGAGTAACCAACACTAACTACTTTACATGCCTGAAGTAATTCCCAGCAACACGCGGTCGTGGCAAATGTCAAAGAATAACTATAGCTCAGCGCACCAATGTGCGTACCTCAACCCTCCTCATTTCGTCTCTACATGATCTACTGACAGAACGAACATCCTGATACCCAGTCTACACAACATGTGCACCTAGATCTTCACTTTATTCTTGCCTGACTGTACAACTGAACAAGCATATAGGCACACAGTATGGCAGGGGATAGTATGGGAACTAGGAGGTAGTGTTTTATGGATTTGTCACAATGTGCTACTGTGCAGCATGCTATATCAGTTTCATAACTAATCGAGTGCAGTGATTTATAATGTGTTTACTCAGCATTGTTCAAAAATATATTATTTATTTAATATCCAGACATTTTAAAATAAAATTACTATTACAGATGTATGCATCTCTCTCCAAACGTAATTTTTTTAGCACTGAATACGTATGAGCGTGGTGTACAAATCGCAGTGCACTAGTGAGTTTTTTTAATCAATTGTTTTTTTCATCTTCACACTATTTTGTTGCAGTGGTCTCAAGAATGTATTTTCTATCTCTATATAACACCATATTCTTTGTATAATTTTATCGCTACGTTCTTGGCATTATTTTATCGCAATGGACATGCAAGTATATTTTTATTCAGAATAATAATTATATTAATTTTTCTTACATTATTTAGTCTTGAGGTCTTGAGTATGCATTTTAATTAATTTTTACTATGATTTTCATTGCTTAATTTTATCAACATTTTATTGGCTTTATTTTATTGCTAGGAAGCATATCTGTAACCAGTTTTTATTGTTATTTTATCATTGAGGTCTCGCAAATATAGTATACTATAAAAAGTTTTTACCATGACTTCATCTGCATGATTTTATAGTAATATTCTCCATTTTATTTTATCACACTTACATTGGCATTAATTACAATTAAAACAGAAAGAGTTGTGCACAAGTACTCACAGGATGGTACTTGCAGATAGAAACACACACACATAGGACGAACACATTTCTCCGCGGACGCACGGTCACAACGTTTCGCAGACTACATCTGCTTCATCAGGTGAGTGGAGGCACACTGAAGTCTATTGTCCAGCGGTGGTTGGTAATAGGTACACTTAGCGGCCAGAGGGCGAACTAAGGTGCGGCGGGAAGTTTGAAATAAGGGTTTGTTATCTGAGGTTAAGGCCAGGTGGCTGTCTGGATTTTGTAATGTATTGATGTGCCAGTTCCCAGCGTCTTAATTCTGCTTTGTCTTTGTTATTCAACTGTGGTAGAGCTCTCACCACTCTGGTTGTATAACAGGAATCAAAGTTAGAGTTATGAAGTGCTGCATGTGCAGCAACTGGCTTCTCATGTGGATCAACCTCCGCTCCAGCTATGGCTTTTTTGGTGTCAGCTCTGTGGCCATTCATCCTCTGTCTGAGAGTGTTGGTGGTTAGGCCGATATACTCTGCATTGCAGTGAGTGCACTGTAGCTGGTAGATGAGGTTTTCAGTTGCACAGTTGTAGCTTC
>PNEQ01090642.1:0-25032 GCA_003012365.1 Medauroidea extradentata
TTAATTTGACAGAGTTTCTTATGTCATGTTGTCTGTAAGATCTTCATAGTTTTAAGAAAATTATATTGAAGCGTCTATTTTTTATGCTAGTTTCAAAATTGAGACGTCTTGAAAAATAGATTGAATTTTTATTTGGAGATACAGGAAAATGTACTGGAATTTTTTTGTTGTGTACTGGAAAATAATTTGTAAATATTAGCGGACACCATGAACCCCAATCAGAATAAATTTCATTGTTATTCTGTTTAAGGAGTACTTTTTGCTTACGATACTGTAAATAAGAGCCTAACAGTTTCAATTCATTTCCTCTTATGCAGTAATGGTGTAATTTATTCAATAATATGTCATGATTCACAAGGTCAAATGCCTTTGACAGATCACAAAATACTCCATATACATACGATCCAGAGTCCATGTAATTAAGAATTGTTTTAATTAGATAATACATGGCCATGGTTATCAGTTATGCTGGTAAGTTCTTATTTGTATTTGTTGTTTCCCTTTATTTTGTCCATACATCTTTTTGTTGTAGTCCTGATTGTTGTTTTATGTACCCAGAAAATTAAATCTTCCAGTCTTAATTGGTCTAAGATTAATATTTAGAATTTAAAGATACATATTTATGGCTTTTTAACCTACTTGTGATATTTTGGCTTTATTTTCTTTTTTGTTTTCATGTTCTATATAATTTGGTGAAGTAGGTTCCTGAAAGATTGTCAATTTGAGCATGTTTTTTTTCGTGGGTTTGTGTTGGAATGAACAAATATATTTTACTGTGGTGTCACTGCAATGTAGCTTCTCTCTCCAGCATCATGCTTTCAGCTAGATAATAGTCGTCGCAGAGTGTGCACATGCCTTGAGGGCTGTGGCCCAAATTTAGTAATGTAGTTTGTCAGGAATGATAATTTATCATGTTTGGTCATAATCCTTGGCCCTGTGTTTTTGTCTATTTTGGCAAAATAAACAATTGTCAGAGTAGTTTTTCTGCCCCCCCCCCCCCCCCATACGTGGCAGAAAGTGTACAAAGAGTTGAGGCTACTTTCTTTATATTTTCTGTCGCGTAGTGATGACAGTTCTGTTTTGAAAACTTCATGCGCTGAGAATGCAAAGTGTCTTAAATTATTGTCTGAGTCTAGTTTCAAGAACCATGGGAGAGCGAACTGTAACATCTTGCGACTCAACGTGGTGTTGAACAGTAACATCTGTCTCAGCAACGATGGGCAGAGGCCCCTGCAGAACTGTAACAAAGGTTCATAAAACCAGTGGTCCAATGTATATTTATGTGTATTGTTATGCTTTTGTGTGTGTATCTACATACAAAATTGTCTTGTCTATAGTATGTAATTTTTTTGGTAATCTTCCTCGTAAATGCTTTACCTCGTTTTGTTTCAGTTTGCTGAAGTGTTCCATCGCAAGCAGCTTGCA
Organism: Medauroidea extradentata; assembly: GCA_003012365.1. Taxonomy (NCBI): domain Eukaryota; kingdom Metazoa; phylum Arthropoda; class Insecta; order Phasmatodea; family Phasmatidae; genus Medauroidea; species Medauroidea extradentata. The sequence goes on from PNEQ01090642.1 coordinate 1,426, forward strand.
GAGAAGATAGAACAGCTGAAGATTCTCCAGTCTGACCAGAGTTTATCGTTGTACCCAGAGTACATTAACAGGGTGAAGGTGCTACAGACACTCAAGTACATAGATCGCAACAATGCAGGTACTTGTCACTTGACTTGTGTTATACTTCAGTGTGTCAGTTCCACCAGTTCGTGACACTGCTCGCCTCTGAGGAAATTGGTGCCTCTAGCTCAGTACCTTAGCACTGCATGTAACCTGCTATGTCTGATAATGTCTCGGCATAATTCGTTTTTCAAAGGAGATTGTGGCCTCTGGTTGTGTTCTAGCACTGCATTATGTCTGGTAATGTCTTGACATTATCGAAGGTTGCGCCTCTGGCTCAAAGAACCAACAGTGCTCATGCAACACGCTATACCTAGTAACCCAGAAGGCTTCTATATAAAAATGTCTGGACCGAGGTGCTGTCATTGGTGTTTATCTGAACTTGAATAATTTAGTAAGTTGTATATAACAAAGTTACAGTAGCATGATAAAGTTCACAAACTTTCACAGTCGTTGTCTATTGATTATAGGCTTCTGTGATGTAGCCATATCATCACATTTTTCACCAAAATTTCCCTGGTCATTTCCCTTCGGGTTGGCCGTGATCTTTGGCCAATAATGTGCGAGCTAGTGTCTGTCTGTTAATCCAGCTGAGTTTTGGGTTTAGGTACTCGACTATTGCTTTTTATAACCATCTTCCCGGTTGATGTTGGATGTTATGTTTTGAAATTTTGATGAGCTCTCTGATGTATCTTTTTTTTTTTGTAGCTAAGAGACGTAAGCTATAATGTAATGGGCTGGTTTCACCAACCTATGTTAAAAGTACTACAACTAACATATGTTATGTAACATACCTATGTTAAATACATTAGAAGTGTATTAAATTTGATTTGTTTCACCAACATATGTTAGTGTAATATGTATTGACTAACAGGCTGTTAAACAGAAAATAGCATGCAGTAGTTGATATTTGACTTTTGGAACGCATCCCATCCATTGTAAAAATATTATAACACAAGCAACTAGTTGTCTTTGCTTGCATTTATTGTAGAAGAGGTTAAATCAATTGTATTGGAGGAAAAACATAAATGTTTACGTGGTACTAATTTTATTGCCTAGAGAAGAGAGTAAATGTGGAACTTGTTGACAAGTAGGCTACAAAAAAATACATTCTGTCTAATTTATACATCAAGCCACAGCCCTAACCGTGAATTGTAGTGTGGATTCCTCACAGTGTCTAGGCAAGCACTAAAATGGGATTTGTCTAAATTAGACCTCCTTGGGAGTAAAAATAAGTTTCTTTATTTTTTATTTCTTTATTTTTATTTATGTGAGTGAAAAGAGGAGAAATGTGTTTATTCGTAAAAATTTATCTCTATTATTTCTTCTGGTGCAACATTATCTCTTATCAGAATAACTGTTATGCAGCACTGTCATAGCAGCAATGATTGCCAGTGACTTCACGGTGTCTGTTTTTATTCCAATTGACAACTCAGGAAAATGCCTTTTCCAAACTCAAAATATATTTTCTGTAAAGTTCCTTGTCCTGACATGTGTAAGTTAAATGACCTCTGTTTACAGGGTGTGCAAATTGTGATAAAAAGTAAGTCTTAAACAGGTAGCCTCTCAGCATCAGAGAACATTAATTATGTCGGCCTTAATTCTGCTACTGCAGATGAAACCTTATGAAATTTTCTTACACCAGAAATGTCCATCATAACTAATCAGAAGGACCCCGTAGCATAAAACCACATTTTAAGTAGTAATTGCATAGGCGAGAAGGGGAGGGGCTGTTCCAGTTTGTCTAGTCGCTGTTTCAGATAGCAAGTAAACAATCTTTCTTCCTCAACATTAAGATAATTGAAGCATAACAGATGTGAACTTCGTCAACTGGCAGCCATTATGAGCTCTAAACTAATATTAAGATGGTTAACAATCCATCTCTAGGCTGTTAAATTAAAGGAGTTCTTAACAAATGTTAGACCTAACAGAGCTTGGTAAAATACTTCACGTGTTAAATCTTCTGTTAATCATCTTTAACATATGTTAAATGGTTTATAGAAGTTGGTGAAACCGGGCCCATATCTTTCAAATTCTATGTTGTGTTTGTTTACAACTTAGTGTTCAGCTGTAGTGGACCTAGGATTTTCCTTTTTGTAATCTCTGATATATTATTTCACCCTGATGATGACTCTCCTCCTGATTTGTCAAGTACGTACTTTCCCACAGTTGTTCTGCTGGGGTCTTGTCCTTGACTGAAGCACGAGAGTTTTAAATTGTGTTGATTGGTTTCAGTAGAGTGTAGATGCTGTTCTTACAGAGGAGGACGGTTGGTTGAATATGACTTGGACATATGGGATCATAGCTCTGTGTGATCATAGCCATGTGGGGAAGTTTGTTGGTGTGTTTGTTTCCTTGAGGTGATTTCATAACTTTGATTATTTTACTCTTGCTGTTGCCATTAACATGAAAGATATCTGAAATTTTTTTCATGTCTTCCGCAATGTTTGTGTCCTCGCAGATGTTCTCGCTCTAGTTACTAAAGTGGAAACAACTGTTCTCTTCTGTGATTGTAGTTGAGTTGACATGTAGATATCTACCTCTCTGTGTGAGTAGACTTTTGAAAGTCTTTGTGACTGTTGCTATTGTTCTATTCTCTTGTGACCAGGACGTCTAAGAAAGGCAGTTTTTCATCATTTTCTATTTCCGTTGTTAACTGAATGTTTGGGTTGATGTTGAGCTGGCCTCATCCAATTGTTCGTAGGAAAGGTTAAACTCTTCCACCTCTACCTCCACAAATCAGCATGTTAGTACACAAATGCAAAGTATTTGTTGCACAGGTCTACCACCCACAGATTAGCAATGGCAGGGGAGACCCAACATGGATCTCTGTTGCACTTGGAGTTGGTCAGTGTGTGTAAATTTTGAAATATATAAATGTATATACTATTAAGTCTAATTTAAATGTTATGTTTATTAATTGGCCAAACCATTAGTAGATTTTTGCTCGGAATTCCTTACAAGACTTATAATTTACACGTGACTGAAAATGAATTGAAGAGAGACAGAATAATGAAATTTTTTGGGATATTTATTTAACGCCTCAAGAGTGTGTATAAAATAACATTAGCAACAGCAACATAAGTCTTCCATCACTAATTCTGGTCCTTGAAATGTCTACAAAATCCACCCCAACTTCCAGCAGAGTGAGAATAAATTGCGATCTTTTACCAATACCAGTGTGTCAACAGTGAGGTTTCCTTGGGGTGGACGTACTTGGACAGTTGTTGCAGCTGATGGAGATAGTTTTGGTACCATCTCCTCCAGAATGACTGATGTGAATGTTTAACAAATTGCTATTGAGAGAGTCTGTCAGATTGGGTATGGGGCAAGTCAGGTTCTGCTATTATGCCAAGCAGGTCGAGCACCAAGAAGAGACTGGGTGTCAAGGCTGGTAATGCGTTGGGATCAGTAGATAAGTCAGACAGTGGTCATGAATTGAGAGTTGCCTCTATGTGAGTCTTAACAGTATACAACTCCTTGTACATGAAGATCTGAGAACTCACACGCTTGGTCAAAAGTGCATTGGCCCTCTTCACTCCAGCCTCCTACAGACCACCAAAATGTGAAGCCAAGGGTGGATTAAATTGCCACATATCTTGATAATCCAATAGAGCTTGTGCCAAATAGTCATGGGCCTGTGTATTGGACAGGAAGGCCTTGAACTCAGTGAGATATCGATTAGCACCAACAAAATTGGTCCCACAGTCGCTATACATGCCTGAGCACTGACTGCGATGAGACAAAAATCTGCGGAAAGCAGCTAGGAAAGGCTCCTGGGGTGATATCGGATGCCAGCTCCAAATGTATGGCTTTGGTAGCAAAACAAACACATGTATGCATCAAGCACCTTTGCCTTTCATAAACAAGACAGTGTTATCTTGAGTCCTGGCATAATCAACACCTGTGTTGAACAGCTTTACCTGCCAGATATGATGTGCTGGAATATTACTAGCAGGTGGCTCCAGGTCTGGCATAATTGGAGTCAGCGAGATACAAATAGGTCAGATGATCTCACAAACTAGTGTTTATGGGCGCAGTAGGCAATATACTAGTTACCTGTGTTAAAATAACTGCTGTGAGTGCTAGTCGAGAGCTGTCTTCATCTGTGGCTTAGGAATTAGGGGTGGAGGGAATCAAGGGAATACATCTTCCCCTTTGCCATGTATAATTATAAGCCAGTGGCCTGCAATAATTATTTGGTATTAATTATTTAATAACATTTACTGTACTGAAGTCATTTTCATTGCACTTCAAATTCTTGTAATCTACACTACATTGAGCTTTGATATTTAAAATTCTCAGGACTGAAAAAATCTCGTTACCCCTTCCACTTTATACTCTCCGCCCCCCAAGTCTAATATTGTTCCTATGCCACTAATCTTGATTTATTGGAGTTAATATACAGTATACAACATCCTTTGACAGACACACTAACACTTGAGAAACACCATAAACAGGTAATGATGTATTTCTGCACCTCAACCAAAGTCTCTATACACAGTCCTCAGTAATAAAACTTGATTGGTTGGTCAAATCAAGTGGAGCTCTTAATATCTTAGGTTTGTAGTCACTGACTCTGATATTAACCAGCGCAGTGAATAGTAACATAGTAGGAGATGCATCTTGTGTAAGCCATTGATAAATGTGATGGTGGAGACACAAATGGTGATGATGGTGCAGTATTTCCAATTGGGGATGATGGAAATGATGATGTGTCTGTATTGTCATCTGGGTATGATGCTGAGTTTTGACAAATAACAAGGAAACAGTGATGTCTAGCATTACAGGTAAGACAGCTGTTATTTGACAAACAAGAGCCTTGAACCGATAGATGTACACACAAGCAATTCAAACATAATTGTTCCGACTTCACTAGCTGCTATCTTTCCTTGGAAGAGGCTTCCAGAAGTTTGGAATATCTGTGCACCTCGTGGTTGCATCTGCAAATTACACTTCTGACATTTATATTGGTATCAGTGCTCATTGCACCTTGACTTTGGAGCCGTCCCTACTGACGCTGAGGCGAGTTGCGACTCTGCAGCACAGCATTGCCCTTCAAAAAATGCCAAGAACTCGTATACCTGTTGGGGGGGGGGGGGTGCGATGATCGAGGGGTCAGATCTATCGCCTCCCACCAAGGTGATCCAGGTTCTATTCCCGGCGGGATCGGTTCCCAGATTTTCACGTGTGGGAATAGTGCCGAATGATGTCATTGGTCAGCGGGTTTTCTCTGAGATCTCCTGTTTCCCACGCCCTTTCATTCCGGTGCTGCTCCATACTCACCTCGTCATCCCTCACCAGCGCTGAAGACCTCGATGTTGAGCGCAGACCAAAATCTCTCACTCTCACTCTCTCGTATACTTCAGGCAGTTGTGTTCCCTTTTCATTTATGTGGGATTCCTACAGGTTGCGCAAAACTAGCTGTAGGTTTGCATCAATAATGTGGAAGAACAGGAGGTACCACCGTCAACTTCTAATACTCTTAATGCTGCTGTATGTTCCCCCGAGACAGACACAAATGTGTTTATTGAGGCAGGTGCCTGCATTATAGCTTCAATAAGTAATGGCACAGTAAGACTTTTGTTATTGTAAAGTTTGTTTAGGTGTTCCCAAGCAGCATCGTAGTTGCTTTCAGTTTGTGGCGAGGCTAGTATTATTGACAGTGTTTCTGCTGACAGGGATGACTTTAAGTAGGACGGGTGCTCAACATTTGTTAGACAAGGGTTGTTGGCAACTTGGGTACGAAAAAGAGATTCGAGAAGCTAATCCATTCTGTTTGGTTGTCACTGAAGGGTGGCAAGGAGAGTACGTGGTTGTGCCCGACCTGCATGCAGTCTTGGCCAGATTTGTAGTCGATGTAGCTAACGAGTCCTGAATAGAAATTATTTTGCAGTACAAGTCATCAAAAAGTTCCAGCTATAGCATTTCGTTATCAGATATAGTATTTTTATATTATTGGTAATTAGTATTTTTTTTCTCAGATTTTTATTTGAATTTTTGTTTTCTTCATGTGAGAAACAAGAACATTAATTTTCTCTATTTTCAATTTTACGTGTATAGGTGTAGTTGTAGGTACTCAGTAAGGTTGGTTAGGAAATGCCCCTGGTAGAGTAGGTGTAGATGAGTTTCGTTTTGGTAACCAGGTTGGCTAACTCCCATCCAATTAATTAATTAATTTATTTATTTTTTGATTTTGTGTGTTTTAGTTTTTTTAATATAATTAGTATTTTTCAGAATTCCTCAGTGTAGTTTTTTTTTTTGTGAGTTTGTTTATTAATCTCCAACCCAAACTATAACTTGCCTTTTGTGCGCAAGACAGATGATCTACAAAGTCGCCGCCATTTTATAGTCATGCGTCTTGCAGTAGCTAGTTTGCTAACTCCCAAAATTTAAGGAGGGCAGAAATATATTTAATTGTATGTTTCCTAAAACCCTTTACTTTCCCATCATATAGATCAAATTATTTGTTTTGGTAAAACTTTTATTCATGATGTCTTGACTTAAGGGCGCAGTCTACCGCAATTTTCATCATCATTATTTTATTTTTTATTTGTACCAGATATTTTTTTTTCTTGTTTTAGACACAAAATGTGACTAAATTTGGCTCTTATGAAATTTTTTAATCTCTCATAGTTTTCGCGTAATGGCTTGTTAAATTCATATTTGGCATGTTTCCGTTTTAACGACCACACTAAAACCAACAGATATACCAAACTCAAAAAAATCACAGTGGACAAAGACATTGCAGGCTACAATGCCATGCTCATTAAATTAAAGAATGAAAATTTTTTGTATTTTTAAAAAAAAATATTGAATTTTTTAAATTTTTATTTTTGTTTCAGAATTTTTTTAAAATTCAAATAATTTTTATTCTTTAATTTTATGAGCATGTCATTGTAGCCTGCAGTGTCTTTAGCCACTGTGATTTTTTTTAGTTTGGTATATCTGTTGGTTTTAGTGTAGTCGTTAAAACGGAAACATGCAAAAATATAACTTTAACAAGCCATTACGCGAAAACTATGAGAGGTAAAAAAATTTCATAAAAGCCAAATTTTGTCACATTTTGTGTCTAAAATAAGAAAAAAAAATCTGGTACAAATAAAAAAAAAATAATGGCGATGAAAATTGCGGTAGACCGCAACCAACCCAGAGTTTTTTTTTTTTTTTTTTTTTTTTTAAGTTGTCTGATCAACCATTTCCGACCTGAGTTTTAGTTCAGCCAAGAAAAGAAAGAAAGTATTATTTAATTAATTTGAAAGATACAAACTATTGGAAATTAGAGTGTATGGGAGAAACTTTAAATTTTTAAGAAATTATTTGTAGAACTGAAATCTTCCAAATTTAGAATTTTCGGCCGTTGCTCTTAGCAAAACAAAATTTTAGTATACAGTACGTATATTTTAATTTACTTGCAGTATCCGGATCAACACTTTTGCAGATATAAATAAGTAAATTAAATTATTTGTTAGGAGGTAAAGCTAAATAGCAGCTAATTAATTATATTAAGTTATATATTTTCTATGTTTGGTACTCTGAGAGTTAAGAAATATATTGGAAATATTTTCAATTTTACAGCACTACAATTCTTACTCTAAATCATCATTTTTCTAATGCAGCTTTTAATGAAACAATATATTATTAAAGAATATTTACAATACCAACTACATTATTGTAGGTATTATTGATAATGGAATGAACCCGTACTGTCCTGTTTGTGTCATTTTTGTTTATCAGTATTAGTACTGTTTTTATATCTTTCTTGCCCACACATACACTCCCTGCAAAACACTGTACACCTAATAATATTATTACACACGTTATGTCACACAACATTTGTGAATGTTGCTCTGCATTAAATTGTTGTTTGTTTTCACAAACCAGTTCATAAGCCAGGTGGTCATCCTCAAATTCTGTACGAACTTGTACTAAGTTCCGTCACGTTGCAACAAATAGATTTAGTTTGCTTACATCTGAGAAATCTGTTCAGCGAGATCAGCAGCATGTAGTAACCTGTTTTGTACGTGTTCCATATGTCACTGTAATGTTATCTTCTCAGACTTTCATATAATATATCCAAGCTCCGATAACAACTAGGCCTCTCCACTTCAGTGATTCACTGCATCTGCCTTTGTTTACATTTATGAAAACAAGTCAGCCATCTTGTGTGTTACATTGTTTACATTTTATCATCACACACAAGGAGATTACTTCGTACAGGACACAGGACTAAAAAGAAAGGTCTGATAATTTAATGTTCCGATGTTAACTTACCCTACATGTATAGTAACGCACGACAGTATACTTTCCTGTTACGTTGGGTAATGGCCGAACAAGGCACGATACAACTTGAGCACACAATGTGCTGAATAAATGTTTTATCACGTTACTACAGTAAATCTAATGATCAATACTTCACATACTGTGATACACCTGGGTGAACCACAATGTTTTGACACGAAACTCTCAAGAAAAAGTTAATGTATATACTAGTGTATAGCACGCCCTCATGTGTAGCGCGCACAAGTTTTGTAACAAGTTCAGAAAAACAAATTTAAGTACCTTGCTAGTAAGTTAAAAAGTCACAGGAGTAAGAGACGGTGAAGCAGTGCAAGGGAGGCTACGAAGGAAAGGACAAGGGGGAAGGGAGGAAGGAAAACGTTGCTGACGACAAAGAACATAGACAGAAAAAGTAACATTCACACTGGCTAGAGAGTGATAGGGAAGAGGAGGGGCATGAGGATGTGGCTTGTCTCTCCCTTTCTCCGCAGCTATCTATAAATATAGGTACTGCCAAGGTCACTTGCTGCTTGCCAGCCCTCGCGCATGCGTGCGTGTGTGTGTGCGCGCCTGTACAACACTCCCTCCCTCTCTCACTCCGTTCTTCAGCATGTCCCAGAGACAGCGTGCCAGGACAGCAGCAAGCTTGTCTTTTATATTTATGCAACACTTCTCTCCCAGAAAGAAAAAGAACATTGTCGCCCATTTTTCTTTCTTTCTTTCCCCATGGAATCGACCTTGATCACGAGACATTAAAATTAACTTCTCAAATTGCTTTTGCCCGCCACCCACGAACTTTCATTTCTACCGAGTCAAATTTCCGAACAACGTACTTTGTAACAGACTGTTTAACCCTACCTGTGTAAAAGCTTGTAAACTTCTGGCCATCATCAGACAAATTTTTTAACCCTCGTGTTGTGTAAACACTGAGTAACACTTGGAACGGGAATGTGAACTAGGACAAACAAAAAATTATTGTTTTAGCAGTTCTTCCTGTTTTCTGTGTATAGTGTGCACCGCTGAGTTTTCGTCAGTTGTTGTGGATTAAAAGTACTATACACAAGTAAATACGGTACTTGAAATCAATTATAGCCTAGCTTTATGTCTCATCCCGAGTAGTTTTTTTTCCCACTACTTCTGTACAGGGTTGCCAAAAAATGCCCTACGAAATGGTCCGAACTTCAAATAAATGGTCTGTTTCCCATGCTGTCTACATTCTCTATATACTGTTTACAGTCCAAACATATACCTTGATTCTGTTATGTAGTTAACTTGTCACACTCCGTACTTCCACTTGGCCTTGCAGTTGCAAAGGTGTCTCCAAAGGGAGGGTAAACCTATTTGAGTGTGTGAACGGCGGTAGGGCATGAGCTAGCAGTCCACCTGTGGATGGAGGCCCAGCTGCGTGCCTGAGAGAGTTGTACCTCGAGGAAAGGCCACGCGTCTAGCTCCCGCCTTGTTGGCGACAATAGGTGATAACGGTACTTTATACTTGTGTAGGTGCTGACCTAATTGATGAACTGTCGTAATAACAACTACTTCTTCTCTGAGAGTGGGGTCTGCGGCTCTGGCCTAGACACCTGGATGATCTGTTTGGCATGCTGGTGGAACAGAACAACATTCTCTGGAGAATTCAAGGGGCTGATAGGATTCACTGCAGGTGATAAATGTTTCTGAAAATCTAAAACTTAGTCTATAGCTATTGTGGGGGCGCTTTGCCCGCTGTGTCAACTCGTAAACTGGAAAGGCGCTTGGCCGGATACTTCAATGTGTAGGGATTTTTTACTGCTCTGCAGTTTCGGTACTATCGTTCTGACTGCATGCTTATGGAACTAAGTGCCAACATTCCTCTAAGGATGCTACTTCCTCTGGGAAGATATATAGCTCTAAGTAAGCTTCTGTAGACATTTACTTGAAATTGAACACAAAATTGGGTTCAACTTATTCCCTATTGACATTGTACACTTTATTCACTGGTTACAATTAGTTTCACTTGTCTACATATCATCACTTGAACTGTAGCACGTGATTCCACACACTAACTAGCAGAGCCTCAGACTTCCGACTAAGCGTGTATGAGTTACAGATACCGTGCATTCCCATATGGTGCACGGCACTTAGGGTGCACCTCTGTCTCTTGTTTGCTGGGTGGAGTGGATGGTGTGCATGTAGGAGAGGTGGGTTTAAGTGGCTTTTAAAGACCGTAGCCCTAATACGAGAGGCAGGTGGGTTTACATGCTATTGCAGACCACAACCCCAGAGGAAAGGGAAGGGGCAGTGGTTGCCTAGGATTGTTCTGGAGGCTAAGCACTAGACCACCGAAGATACTGGGCAAAGGCTCGCCTAATATATCCATTCTTGGGGATTAAAGTACAGAGTGAGCATCGGAGTGACCTGTAGGGGGAAGGCAGGGGCTGTCTGCTAATAGCAGGTGGGCCACCCTGGCACTTTAACACTAAGTTGCCCTTTTTTAATATAAAAATTGGACATATAAATTTTAAGGTAAAGCTCTGATAACATAGGAACACAACTTTTGTTTACACTTGTGAAAATTCCATGGTAGTTAATTTAAACAATGCTATGGGCCGTTTCATTATTTAGCAATGTCCATTCCCTGGACTATTCATTTACTGCATATTTCTTATCTACAAACAATATCATAATAATACGTACATGTTCAATAGGTGGCAAAACAGGTCTTATCTTGCTCTTAAGTGGTCCTGAGTAGCTGGGAAAAAGAGGTTAAGCCTAACCCACTCACTTATTTGGGAGGTGAGCTTTGAAGGATAAGTTAGCTGCATACAGTGTCGATTGTCCCCTAGGTTGGAAAGCAAGACTTTCATAAAATTAATACTGGCTCAATACCTTATTAAGTAAAAATAAGGTAAGATAGACGTGTACCGGGCATGCTCAGGCTAGAAAGAAAGCCTTATTGCCCGACTAACTGTACATAAAAAAGAAAGTAAGTTAAACATAATATTTACAGTTGTGGTCCAAGTTGATCATCTGATTGACTCATCTCCGCACTGCTGTACTGGGTCATTGAATGGCCAGTGGCTTCGTTGGCTTCCAGGGTGCTTCCTGATACTTGCCCTTCTGCTGGGCTGGGTCCCCTCAACAGGCTCGCCATAGGGTTGGGTGTCATTGAGGCTGTGGCATTTTAGTGGTGCGGCTGCTCTGGGTAGCTACGGTTCCTGGTAGCGGCAGAGCCATATAGCCATCTCATTAAAAGGAAAGTAGAAAGATCGCTCCTGAAAATAAATTCGTAGCTCGTTGTTACAAGAAGAAATTAAAAGAAAAAAAAGACGGACTCGTTACATTCCACAAAACTGGAAGAATAGCCTTGCCGAAACATTAAGCGATTGTGATTTTAATGCCATCAACACCACATGTTCGATGGAATTGAATGTGCCACCAGAGTACACTAAATTTTAACAAAAATAAATTCCTAAATTATTGAAAACATAAACTTTTTACAATATTCATTCTTTATTTCGGTTTTAGCAATACCAAAACTCTGAAATGTTACATTTTGAAAGTAACAAATATAAGTATTGATAGAAATGTCAGTCTATGACAATTCTCGAAATACTATACAACAAAATAAAATTGAATTTTATTGTGTTAGTCCTTGTTTAAATTGACTGAAAGTACAGTTTCTTTTATGTCATTTAATGTGTGAATTATGTAAATGATACGACATATTTTATAATATATTTTTATGTATTATAATGTTCTTTTCTCTAGGACAATAGAGAGATGAAATGTGGTTGCTAAGTTCACAGCAATCCGTCAACAGATGGCTCGAAAAGTTCAAACAGAACAAACTTTTTAAATAAATAGAAAAAATTCCAACTTTTACTAGTGAATAAAATACTGAAATAACTGAAAAACAAATGACACACACTGCACCTGTCAAAGTAGACAGTGGTCAGCCAATTCAGTCTGTTGTGATGCACACACTTAAAACAAGAGCTGCACTATCCCTACTACATTACACACAATTAACTTTTCCTACAGTTTCAGCAGGAGGAGCTGGCAGCATGACCAATACAGCTCTGTCTGGTTAAGTAGTACTGTTCGGTGGCAAAGGAACAGGTGCTTTAGCACAAAAACTAAATTGATATCAAACACAAATGCTGAAATCTATAATTACATGTAACGCAAACACAATATCAACACCAGAGTCAGCACCTATAACTAAGGTACTATCAGGTTTAAAGGATTGAGGATACAACTGATGGAAATTTGCACAGTGTAGTTCAGGAACAAGCAAATAATGTATTTCTTCTAAATTAGAATGATCAACAGTAAGATTAGATAATTTCAAGAAATGAAGGGAAGAGAGCTTGGTACTTATTTTAGGAATATGATATACAAGTAGGGACTGTTGGAAAAGAATAGCAGAATTTACAGATCCAAAGGTTTTAAAATAAGAGTTTGCAATCTCATTGTGCATACAAGTTGAAATAAAACTGATGCAGTTTAGTGGCAAGGTAATCGTGACAGACTTTGCCAGCGCTCAATATCAAGTTCTCTAGCGCTGGTAAGGAGTGACATGAGGTGAGAATGAAGCAGTGCTGGAATGAAGGGACGGGGGAAATGGGAGATCCCCTAGAAAACCAGCCGACCAACAACATCGTCCGGCATAGTTTCCCACAAACGAAAATCCGGTGACCGACCCTGCCAGGAAATGAATCCTGATCTCCTTGGTGGGAGGCGAGTGGCCTAACCATTCGGCCACCGTGACTTCGGCTAGGTAACAGGCGCTAAGATTTCGCAGTGTTTCTGTGTAAGAAAGTCGCATCTGTAACTACACTAGGGGCAAAATTATCTTACTAGTTTGCATTTTGCAAAAAGGGAAGATGTAAACTTACGAAAGATTTGTCACAAAGTGAAGGTTTGTCTAAAAACCAATTGATTTCACAGTTAGTACCTAACATGTGCATTATAAAACACAGTAGGAGATAAGGTAAAACCATGAGTTTTACTACCAGACAAAAGACTAGAGCTAACAGTAGCAAAATGTTTCCAGTCCAGGCTAATGATTGGATACTCACTGACAGTTAACATCAGGTACCGTGTTTAATTTTGGGACAAGAAAGGGGAATGGAAAAAAACATGATAGTGTTCTTCGAAAAGACAGTCCTTGTTGGCAAGTGATACTAAGAATCACACTTTGAAAAATTGTAAAACACATATTGTAGATTACTTAAGCCATAACAAAAAAACTAATTTTCTGAAGAGACGAAGGCATGGAAGGTGGATTTTGCCTAGGACAGAAACAAATACTTCTGTTGACAACAAGGTTGAACTTAGCTTAGAGTGTATGCTAATTTCAATAGCATTCATTAAGTTAAACAATTCTAATATAGTGTTAGCTAAAGCTTTGCTTTTTCGTAACATTGTATTCAAATTTATCTAAAACTAACTGCAAATATGGTATCCGAAACTTATTGAAGAGATTGATTTAGATTAGAAACAAGGCAATTGTAATGATCTAAATAATTTGATGCCAATTTCTGAATGCATTTAGTATTATGTAACACACAATCTTAGAGATTTTTTAATAACTTGATATGATTAACCAAATTCACTGAAATGTCATTTTGAGTGCTTGTTAAAGAGTTCAAAATTTTTTATAAATTATCCAAGTCATCGTTATCCAGACTTCCAATGAAAGTTTTAAGAATCTTGCTACCAAAATCTAAACTTACTCTTCTGGGACATTTAGAGTTTGACGGCAACAAAGATGTTAAACCACTAACTTCCACTTCAAATGCCAAAATGTTCTTTTCCAGTTGTTGAACTCTTATAGGTCAAGATTTTGGTCGAACGAGGTATTGACAGGAGAATGTAGTGAGTTTTGTGTCATATATTACAAGTACCACACTCTTTAACATGGATTCCAGGTCTGAATATTCACTGGTTATTTTACAAAAGATTAAAATTAAATGCAATGGAATAGTAATTATCTGAGAATGAAAGGTCATCCTTTTTTTTTCAAAAACCGTACCAGAATTGTGTTACAGTGACTGCGAGAACTGAAAGTACCGACCCACCAAAGTGGCGACGAGGGTTAAAATTATGATGACTACGGTGAAAATTTATTCTGCGAAAACAGACACCAATGCAAAGTATTCCTGCAGAAAAAAGTAAATATAGTTTATTACTAACAGCACCCATACTAAATTCTCTAAATCTTCCAATACGAACAATACATGTTTTTTGACAAAAGAGTACGTACTTCATAATTCCCAAATTAGACATAACAAATACAAAACTCGATCTTAATTCAAGTAAATCAGAATAATTAGAAAACAATGTTGATATAACTGAACTTTTAATTTGGCCAACTACTTAACACAGTGTACAACAAAGCAAGACTATAATGTAGCATAGATCTACAGCTCCAACTACTACAAACAGAAGGAACCTTATTTGAGAGCCATTATCAGATATGTACTACAGTAGATGGAACATCAAAATTTTGTAACATTCGAGACTCCAAAGCTTTTATAGTTGCAGTGACATCTGTTGTTCAGTGTGTGTGAGCCAAAGAAAGTTTGAAAGAGCTTCAAGGTAAACCAAACACATATTATTGCTAAATTCACTTCTTGGTTAAGGTTCAATGAAATTAAATAACAATTTACGTAGTGATTTCTCAGCAGTTTATGAAGTGAGCAAACCTAAATGGGTATGCTATGCTAGTTTACTTAGGGCACAACAGAGCTTAGATCCATTATACTATTGGCATTAGTGATGCCCAGCTCCACCACCTCAACTTTTGGCTGCAGATTCCAGGGCAGTAGATCTGTAAATTCTTGTTGAAATAATGCACCTAGCTACACTCAGATGATATTAGCAATATTTTATGTGAACAGAACTATTGTTACAGTTAAAATTTAAAGGTGAGTCCCAGATGTTCCTGTTATTTTATTTACGACACTGTACCGCTGTATACAACAGAAATTGTTCCTGCGGAAACTGTAACTTTTCTAGACTAATAGTCTAAATGAAAAAAATTATGCATACAGTAATACCAGAGAAGATGCCTATATAAAAGAGAAGGAATGCCAAAAACTCTCACTGCCTTACACTTGCGATCACATGTTCTGGTTATTTGGTGCAACAGCTGTGCACATCTGCTCAAGTCCATGGTGCAATATTTTTTCATTGATGGCAAAGACAGTTTGCTCAACCCTGAAACCTACTGTGCAGTTTCCTCCCAGTCAATCGCAAGCATCCAAATCACCGAAATAGTTCGAAGCCTTGTTACCATCATCCACGTCCCCCGGATCAACTGTGACCCACATAAACAGGAACACATTAGAAATTTCCACATCTTACCAATTGTAAAACAAACCTGTTGTCATTGTTTACATAAAATAAAATAACCTGACATAACCATACTACCTCACCACCCGGTTGTGGGATCATAATAATGTTAATTACACCCTGACTGAATTTTGAAAATACTCATGATAGTAAACTAATAAATATGTACTATACTATCCTTTATTCCGCAAACACTGTCACCTTCAGCAATAAAACAAAAAAATACCAACAAAATCAGTAATTCACATTTCTTGACATCATAACAGTAATAAAAGTTAATTTTTAACATACAGATCTACACTCAGCTGTTTCTTTGTCGCACTACAATGTCTGCCCATTGTTGGTTGTACATGTGGTGAATCATCTTATACAGTCGAGGATGTGCAGATTACTTAACTGTAACTTTAAAGTTGTTGGCTATTTTAAAATAGTGTAAGTGGTTTAGAATGTTTGCTGCAGTGGAAGGTAGGTGAAGTGATACTGGCCTGCATTGATGTTACAGTACAACTGAAGGGAAAGGTGGCTTGCGACATCGGCAACCATGAGCTGATGATCACGGAGCTAGTACTTCACAACATCCTGCTGGACCTGCAGCCAGCAGAGATTGCAGCATTGCTGTCCTGCCTTGTGTTCCAGCAACGCACCAATGTTACCCAGAAGCTCTCCAAGTCCTTGGATGATGTGAGTAACCTACTTTGTTATATCTACAGCGCTAAGCCAAGCAAAGATGTAACTAACCTCCTTCCTTACCTATACTGTCAAACCTAGATCTGACAATAGCAGATCTAATGACACCAGTGATCTAACATCATCATTATACACACACACAATTTTATTATTTAAAACATAACAATTTATTCAGCATGCAAGAAGTCGCAAATAGTGGTTATTAATAAAGGTTTGTTAGCATTCAACGGTAACGTACTGCAGTTGTCATCAATTGGTAAGCTACAGGTGTGAAATATAGAAACTGGAACACACTTGAAGTGCATGCTTGCCAAGTTAAGCCACTCGTGTAACACTGCTGACACGTGTAAGAAGTATACTGCATTGTCTCGCTCTTTCTTTATCCTGCTAAAAAAAACTGATAAGCCTACTTTCCTCAAAGTGGGTGCAAATTAACTCTAAAAGTTAAAATTGTTTACTTACGTCAAGGAGTATTAAATAATAATATTAATTTAGACATATTAAATGAAGTATACAAGAAATAAGTAAGTTTACTAAGTAATATACGCGTACTCAGTTTCATAAAACTTGGGAAAAAATTTTCTGAGATGTCATTCTATCCTTACGACAAAAAAATTGGTGCTGTTTTCAAAATATTACCAATGGGTGAACAAAATACACAAAAGTCCAGGTGCCAAGACTAGTGAACTTTGGAAAAATATTTCCTCAAATATCTCATACAATGCTAAAATATAAAAATGTCTGCGATGGTGAAAATATGAACACATGATTAATGAAGTACACAAAAGGCAAGTCAGTGTGCTAAGTTATGTATGTGTACTAAGTTTAATGAAATTAGGAAAAAATATTTCCTCAGATGTGTATCTACAAAAGTGACTACCATTTTGAAAAAAATTAATATAAAGTGAATGAAAAAAAAAAAAAAAAAAGCTGTCAAAAGTTAAGTTGTACTGTATTATGCTAGAAATAGAAATATGTGGGCCGTTTTAAAAATTTGAACATACGAAGAACAAACTACACTGAACGAACTAATTAGTATATGTAAGATTAATGAACTTCAGCGAAATATTTTTCCAAATACAGTATGTCTTACTAGCCGGCCGGCTGCGACGTTGCCAGCGTGAAATTATGTAATGTAAACAGTAACTCTGGATAAAATATGTGATGATGGTATTTAACAGCTAGCGTACTCAATAACAGTGAACTATAATTAACTGTCTTAGCTCAGTGTAAAGAGCGCGCGCAATATGCTCGTATGATGTCATAGTAATTCCCATCGCAAAGTCTTGCACGGGATACGAACCCATAACCGCACCCCTCCCACACCCCAAACTTTATACAATACCTGAGTGAATTTTTAAGGCATGCCGTGATAATTCTTTCGTATGAGTCCAAAGAGGTTTTATTTATGAGTAGGTTGGCAAAAAGAAAAGACTGTTGAATTATTTATCAGTGATTATCCTCTTTTTTGGGGAGACTGTTACATTTTACTGCATTCACCTACTTAACTTTCGAATTTCATAAAAACCTGAATTTGATTTGTAGATATTTACATAAGCTTCATTCTTATCCAAAAATCATCTCGATATCTCAACGGGTATAAGCGATACAGATGATTATTTGAAATCACGTTTTATTTTTTTAACAGCTTTCAAATATGAATTACGAAAAATCCTGTAATTATTATTTTTGATATTTACGTAAGATTTATTTTAAAGTAAAAAACATTTCAATCTTTCCACTGGTTTAGGAGATAAGTGGGATTAATTAAAAAACATGTTATATTTTTTAAGAGCTTTCACGGACGAATTTCGAAAAATTTTAAAAATGCTTTTCAGATATTTATTTAAGCATCATTTTTTAAAAAAATCACCTCACTATCTGAAATGGTTTAGGAGAAATCACGGCTTAGTAAAAAACATATTTTACGGCTTTTCACCCCCTTAATTTTCGAATTTCGCAAAATTAAAAAATTTGTGAATATGTATTTTTTTGGGCAATATTATGAAGTTAAAAAATTTATGATAGCATTTTCGGTTAATGAGATATCAAGGATTCTTTTAAAACACATTTTATTCCTTTTCACCCCCTTAATTATCGAATTTCGAAAAATCCTTTCTTAGTGGGTGCCTACGGGGCAAGGGGAAGCTTCCCTCAAAATTTCATGGTTCTAGGTCCAGCGGTTTGGGCTGTGCGTTGATGAGTGAGTGTGTCAGGACACTTCATTTTATATATTAAGATTATGCAAAATAATGTGAAATTGTTGCCATTATCAAAATATGAACATATGATAAACAAAATACACAAAAGTGAAGTCAGAATTAAATTTAGTGTATATGTACAAAGTGTAATAAATTTCTAGAAAATTTTTCCTAAGCTATATACTGTATATACTCATGTATAGATCGCCCTCGTGTATAGTGCGCACCACAATTTTTGCAACAAGTTACAGGTAAAAATGATTTTAGTGCCTCGTTAGTACGTAAAAAAAAACACTGGAGGATGAGCCGAGCAAGCCGGTGAAATAGCACGAGGGACGCTACGATGGAATGGTCAAGGAAGGAGAGGGGAAGAAAGGAACAGTGACTGGCAGGGTATAAAAGAGAGAGGGAAGATAACATTCACACTGTTTAAGAGTGTGAAGGCAGAGAGGGTGGTGGTGAGCCCGGAGGGGTGGGATGGCTTGTCTCTCTGCCAAGATCGCTTGCTGCCTGCCAGCCCTCCCCTATCGCGCATATGTGTGCCTGGACAACATTTCCTCTCTCTTGCTCTGCTGTGCCAGCACTTCCAGCATGTCCCCCCTCTCCTCCTTAAGCCATTGAGATACCCTCAATCCTAAGATAACATGCCTTGACAGCAGCGAGCTTGCCTTTTTTTTATCTCTCTTTGTATGTTTATGGAAGGGGGGAAGGGAAAAAATGAATGACGCTTTTTTCTTCCTTCCTTTCCCCATGAAAGATAGCTGGTCAGCCCTTCAAATATCTTTCCGCATGAGGGATGGGGAAGGGGGAAAGAAAACTATGACGCCGGTTTTCTTTCTTTCTTTCTTTCCCCATGGAACTAAAGCTAATCATGAGACGTCAAAATTGAGTTATCTTTTTGCTTCCACCCGCCACCCACGAAGTTTAATTTCTGCCACATCAAATTGCCGACCCTTTGTAACCAACAGTTAAAAAGTACCTGTGTAAAGGCTAGTAAACTTCTGTCCATCAGACAAGTTTTTAACCCTCTTATTGTGTAAATACTGAGGAACACTTTGAACAGGAACGTGGATAAGGAGAAATAGAAATATTAGGGTTTTAGCAGTGACGGTTACAACAGAGCAAGGAAGGAGGGGAAAGGGGGAGAAAAAGAAAAGGAAGAGGAGTAATGATGGAGGAACCTGGCCGTGAGAAAGTTCTATCTCTCTGCCTCCCAGTGTTGACACCTGTCCGTTTACGACTATTCTGCTTCTAACATTCCCCGCCCCCCTTTTCTCCTACGACCGCCAGTCTTTTTTTCTCTCTGCTTCCTACCCTTGACACCCATCAATTTACGACTTAACTTAGCCTTCTCACCCCCCCCCCCTTTTTCCACCCACGCCACCCTTCAACTGACTACCGATTTTTTTTCACGTATTTTTTTCTATTTTCCCTGTATAGTACGCACCCCTGAACTTTTATCAGCTGGTTGAGAATAAAAGTGTGTGCTATACACGAGTAAATATGGTAATACTATGCTAAAAATACAAAATTTTCCACCATTTTGAAAATATGAAAACAGAATGAACTAAATATTCAAAAGTCAAATCAGCTTTGTTTGTTGTATATGTGTACCATGTTTGATGATTTTCTGAAAAGTATTTCCTAAGATATGTAATGCTATGCAAAAAATACGACAATGGCCACCATTTTTAGAATACGAACACAGGATGAATGAAATATACACAAGTAAGGTCAGCTTTGTATGCAGTATGTATGTATTAAGTTTGATGAAATTCTGAAAAATATTTCCTAAGATATGTAATAATACTATATTAAAAATACATGTAAAAATGGCAACCATTTTGAAATTAATAACATAGGATGAACACAATACACAAAAGTAAAGTCAGCTTTGTATGCAGTATGTGTGTGCCAAGTTTGATAAAATTTTCAAAAATATTTAGAAAAATATGTAGTAGTATGCTAAATATAAAAAATGGCCATCAATACAAAAATATGAAAACAGATTGACGGAAATTCACGAAAGTAAAGTCAGATTTGTATGTAGTAGGTATATGTTTACCAAGTTTAATGAAATTATGGAAAATATTTTCTAAGATATGTACCTAATACTATGCTAAAAATATAAATGGTCACCATTTTGAAAATATGTATGAACACAGGATGAAAGATACACAAGAAAATCAAGTCAGGATTGTGTATAGTATGTGTGTACCAAGTTTAATGGAATTCTAAAATAATTCTAAATAACATATGTTGAAATGGCTGCTATTTTGAAAAGATGAACAGGGCGTAAACAAAGACATATAAAAGTCAAAGTCAGTTTGATTAAATTCAGTCCACTGGTTCAAAAGTTTTTAGGGGAGACACGCACGCACTAACACGCACTCTGATACACAAACAAGAAGGTGATCTCTTAAGCCTACTTTTTCCTTCGGAAAGTAAGCGAAAAATTGAAATATAGTATTATGTAAATAGTTGTGATAAAACTTATTTAATTATGTTTGCAAAACAATAATGCTAATATAAACAAAAGAAAATAATAAAATAAAATACTCTGCAGAGTTGACATAAAATAACGTCAATAACGTCGTAATAAAATTATTCAAAGTTAAGCGACAAAAATAATAAAATAACGCCAAGAAGTACACAGTAATACCTGACAAAAATAAGTTTGTGACTTACTATTCTTTAGCGTTATGTATACCTTGCTTATCACAACTCACTAAAAATACGTGGAACTTGACCTTTATATTAGTTTTGGGGTGACATAACGACTCTCAAGGGAAAAAAGTTCATCCTTATATTGAAGAAGTTTTGAAACTGAAGTAATAAAAGTGTGTGCGGACTTTAGATAAGACCAAAAAATACAGTTTTTTAAGTGAAAGAATCATTAATCTGGACAACTTTAAACTGAGACATCACTGTATGTTATAAGCAAATGTGTTTTGCTGTATGCATGCCATTGCTTGCGTATGTGGCTGAGTTGCAGTAAACCACGGGTTTCTATGACTAGCAACATTCGCTAACAGTAGCGTATGTCCAGGAAAATGCGTCAATTTGTAAAACAACCCCATTACAAAAATCATTCAAAGATTACACACATATACTTTAGAAATATTTTTTTTTGTGTGTCTACATATTACATTATTATATACATATTTTTTAATGATGCTCTATATACACAACGTAAATCATTGCAATCTGTCGGTAATGACATTGGTACTGTGCGCTGTTCAGTAGCGTATCCTGACGAAACTGTGAAATACTGTCTCCATCTAGTTTCTGTACTGTCTATTGGTATGCTGTGTAGACTGGTTATCTTGATGTATGCTAAATTGCCAAGTCATATAAGAATGAAATATGGATGATCAAGATGTCAGTGTCATGTATCTAGGTACATTCTTGGTTCAGCCACCGATTCATGCAGTATGTGACAGTGGCATGTTGTGCTCTGTTATTCAGTTGACAAGCTGCATTTCACAAGACATTACGTTGTTAACAAATAAGCTTTAATTTGTGTCTCTAGGGGGGAAAGGGGCATTATTTAATTCTTAAGACTTAACATTTTAATAACGTAATATGCCATATATACTCGTGTATAGTGCACTCCACGATTTTTACAACAAGTTCCAGAGAAAAATATTTAAGTGCCTTGAGCATGTAAAAAAAATCTTGGAAATAAGAGACAGTGCAGCAGCGCGAGAGTGGCTACAAGGGAGGTTACGGTGGATGGGCCAGGGGGGAGGGAGGAAGGAACCTTGGCTGGCAACAAAGAAAAGAGAGAAGAACGACGACATTCATTCACACTTGCTAGAGAGTGACGGCGAGGATGGAAGAAAGCCTGATGGAAGGGGGGACGGGGGCAGTTGTGGCTTGTCTCACCCTCATCTGCAGCTACCTATAAATAGTCTGCCAAGGTCGCTTACTGCCTGCGGCTAGCTCGTGCTCCTGTGTGTGTGAGCACACCTACACAACAGTCCCCCCCCCCCCTTCTCACTCTTCGTGTGCTGTGTGTTTTCTGTTTCCAGCACATCCTCTTCCCCCATACTCTTTGAGATAAGGTGCCATGACAGCAGATAAAGCTTGCCTATTTTATTTACTGTCCAGCCAGCGCTGAGGAGAAAGGAAGACTCAGGAATTCGGCAGGGGGTGGCTACAAGCAGAGGGCTGTGCTGCCCCAACCACCACCTTCCTTGCCTTGCCTTCCCTCTCTCGGGGGAAAAAAAGCAGTGTCGCCTTTTTTCTTTCTTCCTTTCCCCATGGAAAGATAGCTGATCATGAGACGTCAAAATTACCTTCTCATATTGCTTTCATCGGCCACCTAAGAACTTTCCTGCCATGTCAAACAAAAAAATTAGGGTTTTAGCAGCTACCATTACAGCAGTGTTAGAGGAGAGGGGGAGGAAAAGAAAAGGAAGAGGAACAATAATGGTGGAACCGGGAGGTGAGAACATTTTCTCTCTGGCTCCCACTCTTGACTACAGCCCCCCTCAACCCCCCTTCCCTCTCACTTCCCGCTGCAGCCTGCCTCTTTCCAAATATTTTTTTTCTTCTATTTTCTGTGTATAGTGCACACCCCTGAATTTTTATCAGTTGTTTTGGAATAAAAGCGCACACTATACACGAGTAAATACAGTATGTATGTTATTAAAAATGTATAAATTTATGAATGAAATTATATAATATGAACAGTAGAACCGTGAGTATACGAGTACTGGATTTTGCGGGGTCAATTTCAGGAACCATAAAAAAAAATTAACATTTGTTAAAAATGTAAAATTCTGAGGAATAATGTGGAAAATTGCAATAGACATAACTAGGGGTGTGAAATTATGGGTTTATAATTTAGCCAATTTCGTTTCTAAAATCAGTCATTTCGGTGTTTTGTGTTTTTATAAGAATTTGCAGCAGAAAAATTGAACATTGCGTATATTTACTTTAAAATTTTAAACCCTGTTACCAGTCCTGTTATCGGAAACACTTTAAATTATTTTTAAAAAGACATTTTGACTTT
>PNEQ01090643.1:0-12176 GCA_003012365.1 Medauroidea extradentata
GTGCCTGTGGTGCTAACTGCGGTGCCTGCTGTGCTTTGTGCGGTGCCTGCGGTGCTAACTGCGGTGCCTGCTGTGCTTTGTGCAGTGCCTGTGGTGCTAACTGCAGTGCCTGCGGTGCTAACTGTGGTGCCTGCGATGCTAACTGCGGTGCCTGCGGTGCTTCGTGCGGTGCCTGCGGTGCTTCGTGTGGTGCCTGCGGTGCTTTATGCGGTGCCTGCGGTGCTATGTTAGATACTTACATAGTCGTGTGAGGAGTGTACATAGGTGAGGGGGGGGATGGTTGTTAAGAGTGTAGAGACACGGACGGAGGGTGTGAGAACATGTGTGGGGACATGTTTGAAGGGTGTGGGGAAATGTGGTGAGTGCGAGGAGTCATTCACAGCATTAGTGATATTTTTGTATGTGCGAGTTTGTGGAGATGTGTGCGGAGCCTGCAGTGCTTTGTGAAGTGCCTGCAGTGCTATGTTAGATGATTACATAGTCGTGTGAAGAGCACGCATAAAAAGTCTACATAGGTGTGTGAGGGGACGGTTGTGAAGAGTGTGGAGACATGGGCGAGGGTGTGGGAACATGTTTGAAGGGTGTGGGGACATCGTGCGTTTGTGAGGAGTCATTCACGTCATTAGTGATATTTTTGTAGAGGGTGTAGGTCTGTATGGGGAATGCATAGTCTTGTGTGGAGCCTGTGGTACTATGTAAGAGATTGTGGAGATGTGTGCGGAGCCTGCAGTGCTTTGTGAGGTGCCTGCAGTGCTATGTTAGATGCTTACATGGACATGTGAAGAGTATGTTTAGTTGTGTAAGGAGTGTACATAGGTGCGTAAGGGGATGTTCGTGAAGAGTGTAGAGACATGGGCGAAGGGTGTGGGAACATGTGTGTGGACATGTTTGAAGGGTGGGTGTAAAGATATACGCGTACAGGTGCTGTGAGAATGTATGTAAAAATGCAAAACGGACTCCAGAAATGTGTGATAAAAAAGAAAATTACCTTTGAGGACTACATCATGGCTCTGAACAGAGAGAAGGTTATGTGAGTAACTATATAAAAATCTGATTATGGAAGAAGCAACTATATCCCGAGTGTGGTAACAAACTGGCGCTTAATAGACTAGACGAAATGTGATGTATGTTCGAAGATGGAGTGAACCCTCTACCACATAATACTCTGGCTAATGGTAAGTCGTGTTCATTATATCCCTCCCGACAGTGTCATACATCCTGACTACACTGATAAGATCCGCACAATAAGCTTAAACGATATTATCTGACAAAGTTTAGTGCCTAAAGCAACGCCCATGCTGCTAAAAGACTACAATGAAGAGAGGCTTGTTACACTACTAGCAGCTACAAGAATTTGCAGTGACGAGAAGGTTAGCGAAGAAATCATGATACTCCCTAAGATTACATCGGGAAACTGGTTAAGGAACATCACTTCATCGCTGAGGATAGTTTCAGATATACAGTAGACCCGATGTCTCACAACAGCTCGAAAATGTTATCTATACAATAGTTCTGACACTTATTGAAAAACCTCAGATATTTTACATTCAGAAAAAAAATTCAGTAGAAGTTAAACACGAATAGTATTTTAAAGTTCTAGTTACAGTCGAAAAATCAACTAAATAGCATATTGAACGCAATCATCTACGTACAAGGAAATACCAAAGAACTAAATGTTAATCTGGGACACTAGAAATCACACACCAAAAGGTCAACATACAAGAAAAATATCTTAAAGCCATATATTTAAAAAAAAAGTCTTTTAAAGCCTATCACAAAAAACCGACATGTAAAATCCGAGAGGGAGAGAGATGAGGAAAGGGAGGGAGAGATGAGAGTGGAGCGAGAGAGAGGTTAGTGGTGTGAGAGAGAAAGGTGGAGAGAGGTGGAGGGGAGGGAGAGATGAGAGTGGAGCGAGAGAGAGGATAGTGGTGGGAGAGAGAGAAAGGTGGAGATAGGCAGAGGGGAGGGAGAGAGAGGAGTTTGGAAAGAGTTAGAAGGGGAAGGTGAAGAGAGAGATAGAGAGCACATGTAAATCCATAAAGCAAAAAAAAATGTCATATAAAAAATGTTAAAAGGCGAAACACACATTAAAAAAGTAGTACACGACATACATACAAGGGAAAACAAGTGTTAGGTTAAAGGAAGAACAGAGACAAGGTTTGACGTGTGACTTGTTAGAAGTACATGTTAGGTTAAGTTATGTCAGGTTAAATACAAGCAAAAAAAATTAAAAAAAATGACATACTGTACACAATTATCTACATACAAGAAAATAACTTAAACCAAAGTATCAGTAGGTACTGTGCGACACTAGAAACCACATACTAAAGTTCAACTTACAAGAAATTAAATAAAAAACACAATATTTAAAAAAAACGAAAAAAAGCTCTGGAGGCTTAACTCAGAAATCTAAACAGCAAAATGTGATGTCTGTGAGGGAGAACGAAGGAGGTGGAGAGAGAGTGGAGGGTGGAGAGAGATGAAGATGGTTGAGTAAGAGAGAGAAGAGGAGGGTGGATGGAGAGGAGGGTGGTGGGAAAGGAGGGTGGTGGAAGAGGGAGAGAGAGAGGATGGTGGAAAGAATGGAGGGTGGGGAAAGAGAGAGAAGCATTGTGGAGGGAGAGAGAGCAGAGGTGTGGAGGGAGTGATAAAAATACTTAAAAGCAGTACACGAGTTTAAAAAAGTAAAACAAGACAGACATACAAGGGAAAATAAGTGTTTGCTTAAAGGAAGAACAGAGACAAAGCTAGAAATGTGACTTGTTAGAAGGACAGGTCAGGTTAAGTTAGGTTAGGTTAGGTGGGGTAGCGCTCCTAACGGTGATACTTGGAAATGGAGACGGACTGAACCGTTAGTACATACAACACTAACGCTATCTAGCAGACGACACTAGAACCAAGAAGACTGGTGTAGCTACTAGCTCTCCTGGTGGAAAGACCCAGCACCAAAGTACTAATAATCAACACCACCTAGGAGACGATCAGTGACTACTTGCAGCCCGACCTAGAGGTTAGCTATGGGGAAATGTGCTCACGAGAATGATACTGAAAATTACCTGTAGAGTTGCACCATGCTGCAACACATATATGATGTCACATCTCAGGAATGTGACAACTAATGTAATGGAGGAGTGAGGGGGAAGTACAAAGGTTAGTATTGCGCCATACTGCGACACTTGTATGTGCTGACTCGTAGAGGAGGGGAAGGTGGTACACTGGTACAGGATGACATCATGGAATGGAGGGGAGGAGTGTCACGGAATGAGCGCGTGATTCGCATGCATGTAGTGACTTGGGAAGAAAGGTGAAGGTCAAAACAGGTTGGCTATGATGAGGGGAGGTGGAGGTGTCTGCCAGTGACTTGAGTGTAAAGTATGGTGGGGACAATAAGGAAGCCCCATCTTGGCATATATTGTTGGTTATTTTTTTAATTTAATCGAAAAAAAAATTTTTCTGTATGAGGTATAAGTGGTGGATGGTAGGAATGCGTAGTCGAAAAGTATTCGGACGATTTCGGAAAAAAAACTCTTATACTTTATTGGGTTTATTGGAAATCGTTCGGAAATAGTTAGGGAGTGTGGTGGGGGAGCTCGCCTAGGTGTGACATAGTTAATTACTTAAATTAATTTTGTTGAAGATATGTTTTATGTTATGAGATGTGAGTGAGGTGTGTTTAGAATGTAAAATCGAAAAAAAAATAGGAGGACTCGGAGAAAACCCCAGTAGTTTATTTGATTGAATTGATTGAAACTTGTTCGGGAATAGCTAGGAAAGTAGTCGGGTTTAAGTTTTTTAGCATGGGGAAGTGTTAGGGAACCTCGTTCAGGTGCGGTATGGTAAATTACTTAACTTATTTTTTACTAGAAATATATTTTTACAATATGAGATATAAGTGGGGGTTGGTAGGAATGCGAATTAGAAAAAATTTCGGAAAACTCTGAGAAAACCCCTATAATTTATTTGATTGAATTAATTGACAGCCGGTATCCTGGACAAGATGGATGCTGGAAACATAATTGCCGATGAGAAATATTGCTCATTCAGGCTTCTTATTGTTCCTTTTCAGCCTCCTCCAGCCTGATTGAGCAATACTGTGTTTTTTAGAATTTTTTTAGTTTTCCGGGAAAATGTTGAGGGAAATTCGGGAAATTTTGAGGGAAAAATGGGAAATTTTTAGGTAAAAACTGGAAATTTTATTGATTTTGAGGTAAAAAAAGGGAAATTTTGAGGTAAAACAGGGAAATGATGTCATCCAATATGGTGACGGTGATGTCATATGCGGATCCGACGATCCGATCCCTAATCCCCTTGTGCCAGAACCCTCCAAATCTATCTACTTACGATATCAACTTGTCTACAGCAGGATACAACTATACACGACTGTGCTTCATGGTTATTAGCTTTTCGCGTATGTGAGTTAGAACAGCTTACATAGACGTAGCTAACTCCTGATGTCATATTTTAATTGGATTTAAGGTAACTCGACCAATAAAGAAAATGTAATCTTACACTAATAAAGGTTGGTGTGATATAATATTGACGAAGAAACGATGACATCTCACGATGAACGGTGACTAGTGAGTGAATGAGAGACTTTGGCCAACGCTCAACGACGTGTATGAAGCAACGATGGAATGTAAGGGTGGTGGAAAACGGGAGATCTCTGAGAAACCCCGCACGATGGCACGATGTACGCATGTGAAAATCCGGGTTGGTGAATGTTATGACTATTCGACCACGGCGACTAGCAGAATTATGTTGTGATTACAGCCTATCACTCGTGCTGTTAACGACATCGGCATCGTTGCTATCCAGGTTCTAGCTTGGTACATGTGAATCATCGAAGTAGCTAGCATAGAATGAATGGCAGTATTTAAGCACTATTTATGTAAAAAGGAGCTCAGTTAGTCGATAGACGTGCTAGAAAGCAGATCGACATCTTCAATTAAAGGTACTTATTTTGTAAAACTTAAACGTAAAGAATATGTCATCAAAGATCGAAGACATACCATATGTATCATTGGCCACCATTCAACCGGAAGTGTTCACTGGAAATCATGTGCATACTTCTCTGAAACAGTGTTGCTACTGTGGGAATTTATTTAGTACACACTCGAATGCTCGTCGCCATGAACAAAGTCATTGTATGTATAGTGTATCGTACAAGACTTACCTGTGTGATAACTGTGATGAAGTGATTACTCGCAATGATACCTTGACTAGACACAGGAAAACGTGCAAAGGAAAGGTTTCTCATTGATCGGGGTGTGAATGCAAGTACTGCGGTAAACTTTTCTCTAGTTTCTGTGCTCTACGCATACACGAAGAAAGCAACTGCAAGTTCGGTATCGCCTACAAGACTTACTCATGTAATAACTGTAGTGCTGTATATGCGAATAAACAAGGAATAAGCATTCACGTCAGAAACTGTACTTCAAAAATAACTACAACATAGGTGACTGTAGAATATGATTATTGATATACGATCATTTTGTACGTTTTCTTAGGGACTGAAATAAAATCGTAACGTACCAGTCAATAGACACCTGGGTTGATAATTTATTTTTCCTGGGTAACATAGACTTACTCTGAAGAAAATTAGTGACACTAGAGTGATTTATGTAGAAAAAAAAGTTAGTTGCAAGTTATTTTCTGTAATATTTTTTGGATCTATACATTCATGACAACTCGTTTGCATAAGACTATATTATACATGATAGGATTATAACTTAAATACGAAAATGCCAAGCAGGCAATGTTAAGAAGTAATGTAGGACTATGTTTCGAATGTTTAAAATAACGACCATTTTACTGATAAATATGACTGCAACTGGTTTATTACAGTCAGTAGGTTACAAAATGTATAAGTTTTAAGCTTCAGGTTTGACAAAGGAAATAGTGACGAACTGATTTTATTCTTCTTCTTGGTCTTGAAGTCGGTTCTTATGAGAGAGTCTTCTACGATATTCCGGCAATAGGTATTACAAATACATGTACATTGAGTGTACATAAAATATTTTTTCGCTCAAATGTAAATGATAGATAAATATAAAGTTTATTTGAGGTTACGTTATCTTGATGTGAGAGTGCTGAAAAGAAATGAAATCTATATATTAATGAAATGATGTAGATAACTTTCGTCACAGAGCACCGTATATGAGACCATCTGGCAAGATGTAGTTCTTTAGGAAGCTACAGGCTCGCCCTCGAAAGTAACGTTTCAGATAAAATATGAAGTCTTGCTGTAAGTTAAAATTACGAAAATATTGCGCTTGGTTTATACCTATTCTGTAATTAATTTTCTAAAAATCATAAGGGGTAAGTGATCTGGAGTGCTGTACGTATGGTACAATATGAGTGAGAATTTTTATAAAATATTAAGAATTAGCATTAATATACTTGAAAGGTAGTTGTCAAGGGAATAAGGTAAAGAGATATGATGGTATAAAGGGATGGCACTAACTATTTTATTTTTGATTGGAAATGAGTAATTTCAGTGTGTTTTAGTAGAACTGCATACCTGTAATAGTAATTTGGATTAGATAGTTACAGGGATGCTTTTCATTGCTGAAATGGTATTTATTTATTACTTATAACGTGAGCAGTGTTCGCGCATAGAGTTGATACCAAGTACGAACAGACACTGTTGTGTGTGTGAGTGTGTGTGTGTGCGTGATCATGTGTTAACTTGCTCTGATGAAGCGTAGTGTGTGTGTGTAGACATGATCGTGTATGAACTTGCTCTGCTGGGTAAGTGCATGTGTGAAGTTATATTCTTGTATGAACTTGCTCTGCATGTGAGTTTGTGTGTGAGTATAATAAAAGTCTGTATGGTCGAGCTGATATAGGACAGAAGATATTATTGTTAAAAAATATTATCTTTGAAGATTAGTATTTTGTATCTAGGTAAAGTAAGCCGTATATACTAGTATATTTACGAAAATGTTAGATATAATAAATTACATTTATTTCTTTATAATATAAGCTGAATCATTATAGCATGGTATGTATAGTTCGATATATTCCGAATATTTATGAATGTTAGTTTCTTTCAGGATAGTAGCAATAGGAGATAATGTTGATGTGATTGAGAAAAATTATTTGAGAACCTTAACTGTCAAAAGTAACTGATCGGACCTTCTGAATATATTTTATGTTCGTTAGGTTACGACTGACTGCCTTTGACAGCATCAAAGTTTACTCAGTGTGATGATTCTAAGCCATGTAATGTTCAGTATTATGGAAAAATTAATATGACTGTTATTTATAAAAACCAAGTGATATATATATATATATATATATATATATATATATATATATATATATATATATATATATATATTATGTGCGTTTGTCTAGTCATGACAGGAATTCAGGTAAAAAAATTGCATACATTCATAGTAATTATGTGACTTCGGAAATAAATGATCAAATGTTATGTGGAGAATTATTTGTTTTGAAGGATATTTCATTGACTTTTACGTGAGTTTCAATAGTATGTTCTAATGAAGTTTTGTGTGTATTGCCTGACTAAGTAATATGTCTGGTGTAGTACAAGTGAGTAATGAAGGTGCGTTTGTCTAGATGAAAATTGAGTTTAGTTTGATGGATGAGAACGAAATGTAGGTTTATACATCTTAGAAAAGTTTAGCGAACAATTATTATCGGATATGTTTTGACTGACATGAATGTACTGGAGATAATACCGTATGTAGCATGTGCCAGCTACTGGTATTAGGTATAAGAGGGACGGCTTCGGGTTGAGTTAAGTTATATGATTGAAAGGTGCAGTTTATACATTCGTGTGGTATGGTTATCCGATTTAACATTGGAAAATATATGATTATATTTACTTAACGTAAAGTAGCGAATGGTTTACTAAGTGACCTGCCTCGGTTAGTTGATGAATGTTAAGATAATATTGAAGTGTATGATATGTATGGATGATAAACTACTTTAAGACGTATGGATGTTTTGATGCATACAAATCTAAAATGGTAAGCTGATTGTAGCTATGACCTATCTTGATAATTTAGTAGGTAAACGAATATTACAAGTGTTGCTGGATTATGGTGCTAGGTAGCGCTTAACAGTATGATAGATGGATAGTAAGTAATATTTCAATGATAGGTCTAGATGGTTACATGAAAGATTGAAGACGAAGCTATAGATAAGTATTATGGCTATGTGTACTGATAACTGCATGGAAGGTATGTTCGACATGTTTTCGAGCAGAAACTTAATTATAGATGTTTTCTTTAACGCTTCGTATTTTTTTTTTATTGTTGGCCATGTCCAAAAACGAAACAAGAGTTAAGGTGAATATGTAGGTAATAAAATTAATTAAGAATTACAATGATATTTATATAGTTGAAGGTAAGTTAAAAAACAAAAAGTGTTGAACTTGAGAATAAGAAAAGACTTCGCAGGAGGGAAATGCCTTATTTTGTATGAAATATAACTGTTTCGTATTAGATGTCTAAGTGTGTGACAATCTTCGTAACATATACAAGACTTTTGTTGAATTTGAAGACAAGTTCGCTAGAAAGACAAGATTGGATTAGCCTACTAGTGTTAGCAAAATACTGAGTCCAGTATATGGGACGGAGCAGAAAGCTTTGATTAGTTTATCGTATGTGATCGACCATTGACTCATGTTAAGCTTAAATTTTTACACCCTCTTTCCATTCATTTCCATGTTTTCCCCATTCTTCCCCCTCTATGTAGCACCTGGTGCATCCGCCTCGTTTCCTTCAAGTTGTCCCACCTCAGTTCCTCAATCATCTCGGAGTGCTAATTTCTTACCATGTTATCTACTTGCACACACATATTTCCCCATCACTCACTCTGCTGGCATACATAATTTCCCTTTCCTCCAGCCCATAGTACAGATCCCATACTTCAGTCACAGGGTGCACCATGCAGGTATACACCTTTTGCTTTAGCAAGCTACTATCCCCTTTCAACACCTTCCAGCTTAAGTCCTCTTGTAGCTATTTGCTTCACCTATCTACCACCCCACAAGTATTCCTTCCTATTCACCTTCCTTCTCTAGGCAAATTTATCTTTGTCTTTCACATGTTGACTTTCATCCAAGTGCTTGGTTTCCATTTACGAAAGGCAGGCCTTCTTATAGCTTTACACTCTCCTCTGCCTTCCCGCATACAAAAAGTCATCTGCAAACATCCTTCGGCCACCAGCAATAGAGCAGCAGATGCATATTTGTAATGAGGCATTCACATGATGTTACCCAAAATTTACATGTTATACGTTTCAAGTATTTTATTATCCTAGAGTTTATTGTAAGATGATTGTGTTTAGTATTCTAAAATGTGGTGGTACTGATGTTTTTAATTTATTTGAAGAAAATGTGCAACGAACACCCACATTTTGCTCTCGGCCTAACACCTGCGATAGAACACCTCATGTCGCATTTTCCGAGGAAGCCAGTTTAATACTGGCGAAACATCGCGACCGCGCAAGAATGTGTGTCGTGTCCCTTCGTGTGTGTACCTATCTACAAGTATCAACTGTAAGTACTGGTACTTCTGTCTGTTACATTACTTTGTTAGCCTAGCAGCCTATTTCCCGCCATTCTTAAATCTAGGGTAAGTCCGTGGGTTCGAGCCCTAAACAAATGAAAGAGGTGAAGTTCCTGGACGTTACATCACTTTTAAGTCCAAAAAATGAATAGACTTACAGTTGCAGAGAAAATGTGCGTGGCAGCTGAAAGATTGACTAACACATTGTGGCCGGGTTGTTTTGAACGAGTTCTCGGACGCGGGAAGGAAAAAAAATAAAGTTCAATTACAAAACATACAATTCGTCATCTCTACATCGCAACCGCCGTGACCACAGTTTGCGGAACCACCAAAACTGAGATAAATAAAAACAAGACAGTTAATTAACCGCAATGCCTATCGCGATATTTACACGTCGCCCTCATATTTCCGCTCCCTTTCTTTACTCTCCTCAGCAAAAACACGTCCTATCAACCGACTGATTGTAACAAGACTGGGGCGACGAACTCGTTCTCTCCACCAAGATGGCGGGCGGGAACTAGTCCTCCACTATCAAACATCCGAGAACTCTCAATTCACCAAGGCCAAAGCAAACAAAATTACACTTTAAAACCTGTGCAAAGTAAAGTTGCTCAAAAAAATGATGTATCATTATTTTTGATTAGCAAATATTTCACTTAAAATTGAGATATATATTTAATTTAATTCCCGCTGTCGGCAGAGTGATACATTAACTTGGAGAGCAGTCAGTTTCAAAGTACGTCATTGCAACTCCCTGAAAAATCCCCACATTCCTAAGCCTTTGTTCGCCCTCTCCCAGCGCCAGCCTGTCGCGCCCCTAGTGTCTCGGTTGAGGCATTAAGCTACAAATAAATCTTACAAAGCGAATAAAACTTCAGCCCACAAAATTACCAACAAAATTCAAGTGAGAGAAATGTTGGCAAATTGAATAACGATTAAAATGACACCCGACAAGTGATGCTAAACTCGAATGGTTTCACCTTTAATTTAACTGTCTCCAAGTTTACCCTGAACTAAAATAAGTTATTTGAAGTCATACAAGTAAATTGACACGATTAAATGCACACTTTCCCTCATACAAACGACAACTTTAACCTCATCTAACAAATCTTAAGTTACTCGAGTTATCTGACTGCCACGCATAAATCGTTAATATAAAGAATTTTTAAAATTACAAAAATTGCATTTACAAATAGTCGAAGTCCCCTATAAACATGTGGATTAATTCTTTAGGTGGAGATCCCTTGTAGTAACAGTCCTTCCTTGAATGTTTCAGGCAATTTCAAAAGTCAAAAATGACATAATAAAATATGTATAAAAAATATAAAAAGGAATATAACTCATGAAGCACTATTTCACACGCACTGAACAACAAGGTGAAAACTATCTCCTTTTATGAAGAAAGCCGGGTAACGACTCCACACTGTAGACCATAATCGTGCCCACCTTTCACTTGTACATCAATAACTGAATGGTAACCAACAAAAATGTGGTCTTGACAGACTGGCAGCGTTTAAATGTAACTGACACGTCTTCTGGGATATTAAGTCTCCGAAAAAAATATAAATTCCTTATGTATAAGCTTAGGGCCCAAAAACCCTAAAACAAACCAAATTATAAAGGTGCTGGTGAGGCCAGATACTTCACAAAAAGGTTATATGTACAGTAATTGGAATGTTGTTTGAAACATACAGTATTTGGTTTTAAAGAACAATTGTGAAATGCAACAAAAACTGTATTTTTACAAGAATTTTTATATTCAGACAATTTACATTAAAGAGATGGTGCACATAAAAGTTGTTACAACGAAGATGGTTTATTCTTTTAAAATTAGGTTTCATTGGATTAATTGTCAACCAAAAACATTTTTTCTTTGTGAAAAGTGTGCCAAGAAGGTACAATTTATTTTAGTTAAAAAAATTGACTAATACTGTACTATGTAAAGTCAGGTTTTAAATTCAGAGTAAGCACAATTGAATGGGTGAGATGAAAAAGGAAGACATTCCATATGTTACAGAAAATAAATCGATTTAGACAAGTACTTTATATGTAGATTAAAGAAAGAAATTATTCTAGGAATACTTACACCGCTTAAGGAATTTGAATTTTTATGTAAAAGGAAATCATTCCCTTCTTAACTTAAACATTACGACATAATAGGCTGTTAGTCTCGAGAATTGCTGCAATAGTATTTCTTTTGTTTATGTAGTGTACAGTGTTGTAAATGTACAACATACACCATTGTAAATATGTGGTTAGTACAGTGTCGGTATTATAACACAAAACATGCTATTATAGTAATCATCAACACATCTGTAAATTGTTTCATAGATTTTCAGAATGCCCTCAGCTCAATGAGATTATAAAATGGAAAACATTCCATCCACTTTGATTGCATACAAGTGTCAGTACATAAAATGCATTGTTTTTTTTTCAGGTAATGTTTCATTTCCTTAAATCCCAACAAACAAATGTCTAATTGTAAGCTTTCCCATTCAACTTTAAGGTCCAAAAAGTTTTTCATGTTTTCCCGAAAAATGACAAAGTGGAACCTTTTCCGTCTTCATCATACCCATTCAGTTATAATTACATAAAATTAAATGTTTTTAATATGTATGTAGTTTAACAAAT
>PNEQ01090643.1:12276-25133 GCA_003012365.1 Medauroidea extradentata
AAAAAAAAATTGGCACATCCCTGCTGTAAAATATTAACTGCAAAATTTTGAGTTTCATAAATGTAATTTGTAATGAAACACATACAGTCAAACCTCTTTAATACAAACCTGAAGAGACCAAAATTTTGGCTGTTTTCTATCAACAGGTGTTCACTAAAACCTTAAAATGTTTCTAAAATTTTGGTCTCTTTGTCTATTCCCACAATGACTTTCTGTTATTTGAGAACTTCATATTGCATGGTTTAATGCATAAACAAAATTTTTATTAAGCATTCAAGCAATTATTTCATTTCTTCTCCCATTCCAAGGGGAATAAAAATCACTTTGTATTAATGACGTTCTACTGTATCACTATATAGTAGTGTTAGCAATTATGACATTATATTGTAATTTGTTATTTTCAGGAACCAGACTGAACTGTCAGCAAAACCTTGGTTCATGGTGGTACTCCAGTGCACATAAATAAACCATGAATCTATTGAGAAACTACTTGCAGTTGGTAATTGTACAAATAGTTGACAGCGTTTTTGTAACGAACTTTAGGAATAAATGTTGCTAATTTCATACACATAACTTGCCTTACTTTTTTAATACCTTTTTTTGTTTAGGTGAAATACACAAATTTTCAGGTGTTATTGTAACAATGGTAAAACCCTGTTAAGAAGTTTCTGAAGAGACAGAAAAATTTTAAACTTGCCAAATTTCAATTATATTTACAGAGTCATAAAAGTTATTCAATCTTCTTAAGAGGGTTTTACGTATATATGTAATTCAAAAATCATGTAATTCAAGTCAAACATATGTTAGGAGTTTACTGACAACAGCATATACAGCATTAAGAAAACAATTTATTGTGTAACAGAATAAGCAAAGTCATGTTACATCAAATGTCTAGTAGACAAAAATTCCTGAAAAATGAGAATGATGGCCTAGTTGCAGAAGTCCAGATTCGTAAGGCCCCAGCCTCTCTTGATGTATTTCTTCTCTCTGCTTCGTTGGGTAAGTGGGGGGGAAGGGAGGTCCAATCATAAAACATGTAATTTAAACAAAACCACCACAATATATCAATTTTAAACATATGTTTTATAAGCAAATTAATTATTACTTTTAGCAGAAATTCCAAAATAATTAGTAACTTTTATGTAGGGAAACATTGTTGAGCAACCTGGTTTTTGTGTGTAGGAGGTATTTGTTTTCCATTCTCTAAACTAACGAAAACAAAACATTTTAATTTTGATAGTGCTATGACTAATGAGACTGATCATGATGTTAAGCTTAAGCATGCTATGTCTTATATTTAAATTTTTGCCACAATTTTTTTATTTGAATTTTATAACGTCTGCTTGTCAGCTGTCTTTAAAAGTGAAAAAGAAAATTTTTTTTAAAAGCAGTCTAAAAATATTTTAACTTTTTAGTGAATATGTTATAAGCAATAGAACTTTAATATAATTGGTTAGGTTTTAGTTTTATATATCACAGCTTACAAAAATTGCATACTGACTGTTTTCATCGCAAGCATCACTGTCTCAATGCAAGTCATTCTAAAAGGTATGACTGAAAGGCACATAAAAATACTTTGTACGGAAATACCAATATTTAAATGTGAACATATATAATGAAAGTTAAGCTTGCTTTAAATATATATAAACGTATTTAAAACATTTTGTTTGAAACATGTTTTATTCAAAGTGTATTGTTTTAAACAATTTTGAATTTACTGTTTAAAACAACACACTTTTAACATGCTAACCCTGGTGTTTCACTTCTAGATTCCCTATGCCAACTTTTTGTACACGCTCCAGATATTTTTCTACCCCCCGGTCCTGTTCTTGCCTTCGCCGTTTGTCCTGTGCAAATTCATCCTCTGCCTTCCTTCTTAGGAAGAACCACACGCCACTTATACTTTATGTTTCTCATTCTTCCTCTCTTCTTCACTCGTAAAATAAAGTTAGCACTAAGAAATCCTTAAGGGCGCTGTCACCTCAGTTTTCAACGTCTTTATTTATTTTTATATTTTTCTTATCTTAGACATCAATTGTGAATAAATCTTCCTCTTAAGAAACTTTTGTATCCCTCATAGTTTTTGTGTGTAATGAGTAGTAAACGTCAAAATTTTGCACTTTACGGTTTTAAGTACGACACTAAAACCAACTGACATACCAAACCGACAAAATTCACAGTGTTAAACAATGTTGTAGGCTATCATTTGACATATATATAAAAACAAAAAATAGAATACTTTAGTATTTAATAACAAATGCTGAATTTTGAAATGAAAATTAAAAAAATATCAAAAATTTTTCAGAAGTACAAAAAATATATTTTTAAATCACAATTTAGTCTAAAATAAGACAAAAAATATATGGTACAAATATAAAAATAAAAAAAGACTATGAAAACTGAGGTCAACCGTGCCCTTAACTCTTGTTCTACAATTGCTATTTATGGGCGTGTAGAAGAGTTCCTTGTTGATGTGGATGGTGTATTTATAACTGCTGTGGAATGAGACGAGGAGAATCATCCTCATTAGTATGGCTGGACGTGGGTTCTTCTGCAAAAAAAAACAATGTTATATGTATTAGTAACATGCCCAATATACACACAATCTTACATCAATCAAAGTCGTACAAGTGAAACATTAACATTCAATGAGAAATCATTTATAACTATGAAGTAGCTGCTGCATCTAAACGCTTATGGAAAAGTGAATATTTGTAAACAAATTAAATTACACACACACATGTCTACACGGTATTTCGTTCCAGGAACTCCTTGTATAACACCAACCGAGTACATTCAAAATACAGTAGAACCCTGTTATAACATTCCTGCATATAGCATCACTTTTCTTTGGTCCCACCATTTTTCCATAAAGCATAATGCTTTCATTTCCTGCATATAAAAACACCGGTACTTTCAGTTCCTGCTTATAACACCATTTTTTTCTCATACATCTTAACTGTATTATTTTAGACAAAATAACTTAGCTGTAGACTAAAAACCTCAGTACAAAAGTAATTAATGTCTGGGAATGCGTCATAAGTGTACATTACTGTGATCCTAAAGATGACGATCATGAACCTACCTACAAATGAGAAAGCCTCTGTTATACACACAATGTATGTATTCATTATGTTTGATAGCACAGTATCTATAGCCTCTATTAATCTCATTACAGGCTTATTTACTGTACATAAACTAATGAATTTTTAGTTACTTTTGTGTAATAAACATTTATTGGTGCAAAAATACTGATTCCTGCTTATAACATTTTCCTGCATATAACATTTTTTTTCACAGGTCCCTTGAAAAACATTATGACTGGGTTCTACTGTACCTTAATAACCTACATAAACCACCATATACATTTTATAAATTACAATTTAACCCCTAACCCCACATACTACAGTATTTGTGTGAGGTACAGATCTTTAATACGTTCATAAAATCTCCCACAACTTTTGAATATCATAAAAATTCCACACCAAGTGTGCAATGCGGCACATGTTATATACAGCGGCAGCCACACTGCGAGTGCGAGGACACAGTGACTGGCAAAAGTGTGCGACGAGCCAGGTGGTCTGCCACTGCTGACGTTGCAACACAGCACGGCCTGATGCACCACGCTATCTCTCCATCCTACACTGCCAAGGACAAGTGCTGTGCGAAAAAGGAGTGTCGCCACAAGCGTTGAAAGAACGACATCTGGGGGCTTATTCCAGGTTATTCGTTTCCATAACGAATTCGTTACTTTTCGAATCCTTATATAACGAACAAAATCTTCGAGAATGAAAAATTCGTATTCTAAGAGGTTCTTCGTTACAGCTCGCTGAAACTTCGGCAATGTTCGGACCTTCGTTAGCCTCCCTTTTCGGTCCTATAGCCCATCAACGCAAATGCAAGATGGCAACTCTACTCACATAAACATTAACGAAATATTTTATAGTAATTAATAAAACTATGTGAAATTGTATTTTTTAATATGCACGAACCTAATATATAACAATATTTATGATTATGTTTCTAGCTGAGCACTTTAAATGTTATTATTAAAGAAATAGTATGGATTAAATAAAAGGTAAATTTCGTCGAAAGTCCCGCATTTGCCGTCTACAATTTTCTTTAATTTTGTCAGTTTGCATATACTGGGCATGTTTTCCAAACAAATGTTTGTTTTGAAAGTTTAACATTGAAAACTCCGTTTGACATCCCGACATATATTCGTAATTACGTTAAAAAATACAAATACTTTCGTTTAGACCTAAATAATGTCAATCATGAGTCAGACAGAACTTCTTACGTAAACTGATATCATCGGAGACGAAAAAGTTTAATACACGTAGCGGGAAAATACATTTGTGTTGGGCCTTGCGACTTGTATAGCATGCATCTTAGCAAATAAATAATATTGTAAGGGGCGGAAATTGTTACAACTAAGGACGTTATAATGTGTATAAATAATATTAAAACTGTATTCGCGCATATTATTTGTAGTAATGTTCAAACGAATTATTTTCATATTAGGCGAAGTTAGAGTCTATTAAAATGTAAGTCTATACAAATGCTGCTGCTGACAAACATTAGGAGTGGCTTATTTATTTAATGTAATGTCTCAGTCTTGTGGGTTTGCTAGCTGGACTCAAATGTGTGTGTGCTTAAAAAGGGTTAATGTAATGATCTATTTCTGGCCTACTGTGTTTATTGCCACTGTCCGATATGATTTTTAGTGTCCTTGCCCTACAATTTTTAGTGCCTCTACACGACAATTTTCAGTGCTTCTGCCGTACAAATAGTGCTTCTGCCCTTAAATGTATAATTCCTCTGCTGCTCCATGATTTTTTATGCACCTGACCCACAGTTTTGAGTGCACCTAACACTGTCCCATGTTTGTTTGTGTTACTGTCACACATTTTTTTTTTAATGCAGCTACCTTACAAATTTTTGTGATTATCCTAAAAGTTTCTGTTCCTCGGCCACGACCCTACAATTTTCTTTCTGTGCATCTATCCAATTGTACCCTACCCTACAGTTTTCTGTACCCCTATCCAACAACTGTATCTTACCCTACAATTTTCTGTACATCTGCTCCATGATATTTAATATCCTTGCTTAACATATCCAGTGCACCTACCCTACAATTATGTTTACCCCTGGCCCGTAATTTTAAATATTTCTTCCTCACATTTCCTGTGCCCCTACTGTATATTTTCAGTGCTTAGCCCAATACCCTAAACTTTTCTACCTCATGATCACTTTTAATATCTGAAGAAGGTAAGGGAAGTTGGGGAAGGGATTCCAACATTGACAAGTATGAATGGACAAACTGTGATAAATAACAGAGAGAAAGCTGATATGCTGCAGGCTCAGTACTTGTCAGCGTTTGAAGGAAAGGAGAACTGGAATAGTGAGACAAATAAACAAAATGAAGTGGATCGGGGACTTCCTCCAGGGACAGTGGCAGAGAGTGAAAGGAGGGGTGTAATTGACTGCGGACAGCAATGTGACATCAGGGGTGCCACAGGGAAGTGTGCTCGGTCCGGTATTGTTCACCATTATGGCAAATTATATGAGTATTGGGATTAGGGGCAAAATAAGTTTGTTTGCAGATTGTGTTTTATACTCAGTGGTAGGCAGTAGGTTCAACTTGCAGGCAAACATTGACAGGATGTGTTCGTAGACTGTGGAAAACAAGATAAAGATCAATGTTCGTAGAGTACACAGCAAAATAATCTATTACACTCTGTTCATAACTTCTTTGATATAAATTAAATCTGAAAATGGCAGAATTCGCTCACTTCCTCAAATACTTGATTTTTATGAACATGAGCAAATAATTATAACATTGTTTAGCATAGGCCCAGAGGGTTTGTTTGGAACCAGCATCATCGTGTGACGCAACGCTAATGGTGTCCATGGAGAGCAAATAAATTTCTAAATTTTATTGAAAAGAAATTGTTCTATAACTTTATTTTTGTGAATTGTGATACCTATTAAATATAGCTTCTGACTAATATTTATACCTTTGCTCATGGTGTACTATTTAATTTATTTACATAACCTTTTAAAAATTTCTAACGTTTTTTTATTTTTTTTTTTAATTTAATTTTCTTCTTGCAATTGGGTCTCAGCCCTGTGGCAAGAATTTGCTTAACCTACCTCTTCTCAATTTTCCGACCCCATCAACCTTTTCCTAAACTCCCTCGCTCCCGTCACCTCAACCACATCCCTCGCTAATTCATTCCAATCCTTCACTGTTCTCACAAGTGGCGATGCGTGGCGTAAATTGAAAGGCAAGCTACTAATCATATTTGCGACTACCAGGATTTTAGCGCTTAAAAAGGGAAAGAGGAGGGGCGGCTTAAAACTAGGAGTATTTTTATCGGAAGAGAGAGATAATAAAATCAACTATAGCATATTCCCTGGCAACAAGCATGGCAGCCAGTTTAGCAACTGACGTAACGGAAATCGTAACGGCTTGTATGGCAGCTGTTAAGCGGTATCGCATCAAAGATTCATTCTCAGAATGCGTGAAGGCAATATGACGGGATGTCGGGATACCTGATACATTAAGATAAAACCAAGGAGCCAGCCAGAGAATGGGTTATATTTTCACTTTAATATCTACAGAAAGCTGCGTTAGCGGAGGCGTGATTTAGGGGAAGGGGGAAAATCTCCCCTGGATTTAGAAGGATATGTGTATAAATTTTCTTTTAAAATTTGTTATTTACATAAAACTAAGGTAAACACATAAAACCGAATTTTTATTAATAAAGTTTCTAATTTATACATGCTTAGTTAATAAAAAAGATGCAACAAGGTCAATGTAAAAATAATAAATCCCCCCCCCCCAAGAAAAACCAGAAATGACGCCCCAGCGCGTTTTGAAATCACGGCTGGTGATGTGGCCGATGTTCGAGGCCACTGACTGTAAAGTTACGGCATGCGCATTATTATAAACATCACTCTCATAAGGCCTTCGTTTAATATCCTGCCATCAACACTGTTAAACGATTTTTGTATTTTTACAAAGAAAAGTTTTGGAAGCCCAGTTGCCAATAAAGCCTTAGTAATACTAACTTTGCAAAATTGCATAATTTTCAAAGTTAGTTTTAGTGTTACTAAGGCTTCTTTTGGCAACTGGGTTTCCAAAATGCTTTATTGTAAAAGTAGCCTACTAAAAAATTACAGTCAACAATAGATCTCACAAGAATATTTCAGGTCTGGTTATGAGAACTGAGCACAAAACACCATTGTCGAAATTAATTCTGCTACATTTACAAAAATTTCGAATGAAGAGAAATTTAAAATAATAATACAAACATGTTGACTTACGTAAATTTCAGGTGTTTGCCTACCTTCTCTGATGAGGTCACAGCTTTGTAGAATAGTAAAAACACTGCTGGAAAGAGGTTAAGCACGTAATCCACACACACAACACTTGCATCCACGTTTCCGTTTCATTTATTTTATGTATCTTGAATTTTCGTCTCGCAAGACCATTTGTAATTCCTAGTTTAGATAGCGCAGCTAATAATGATAAATTTCAACCCACAATAACCAAATTAAATAAAATACGATAATATTTACTTGGCAGTATTACCGTGCAGCGCGGGAACTTTGCTAACATATTGGATTCGTAACTTGTAAAACCAACTGTCGGTGACCAGTGTTGCCAACTGAAGTTTACAGGAAACCACTAATGGCATTGGAATATCACAAGAGATCTATCTTATCAATAGAAAAGAAAATTTCCAATTTACTAGTACCCGTTTAAACAGTCTTCGCCTTCCTGTTTATCCACGTGTAAGTTACAAAACTTGACCGGTAATACATTATCTGAAATCACAGTTACTGGTAACAAAATCACTAAAGTGGCAGTTCTGCTAGGTTCGGCTATATTCGGATCACTTCGGTGAAAAAGCACTGCAATCGTAGCTTCTAACACAGCGTCCCGTAGCCAATCCCCTCCCGTGTTTCTTCCGCCCGGCCACCCCTCCAGCCCCTTCATTACTCCAGAAAACTATCGCGGCAACTCTATCCTCTGGAAGCGTTATTGGAAGCGCTTTTAAACAGCTTGCTTTTGTTGTTTACGAGTTCTGATCATCCGATTGACAGTGTTGTAACCCGAGCGGAATTCGTAAAAGATACACCTATCTGCACGATTCATAGTTAGCTTCTTATAGTAGAGACAAGGTTGCAAGTAAATATTTATTATAGCCAGAGCATTATCAGGAAGCTGCCTGGGCAAGCACTGCTTGCCTTGCTTACCCTGACGAGACGCCACTGGTTCTCACCATCATATTGTATTTTCCTCTCTCTGTCCTCTTCCCCACCCTCTGTATCTTCCACTCATGATCACCCCTTCCCCTGAATATACCTCCCTGTATCTTGTCACCCAGTTGTGCCCACCCACCCCCCTCACCACCTTAAACATCCTTACCAGCCGCTCCACTCTCCTCCTCTCCTGCAGTGTGCCCCACCCCAGTCCTCTCACCACTACTAATGGTCTGAAATCCTCTTCTCTCTCCCTCTGTGTCCTCCACTTATTTGTGACCCACCTAGCAGCCCTTCTCTGCACCTTTTCCACCTCTACCACTTCCCTTCCCACGTATGGGTCCCAGACCGCCGCCGCACACTCCAATGTACTGTAAATGTGTACTATAGAAATAAGGTACTTATTACATGGTTAATTTCGCCACTATTTAACAAATATTTTAGGCTTAACAGAGTGTTGAACATTTTTATTTCAGAAGATGTTGAAGCTACTTTGAATGTAAAGCTAAAGTTGAACACTTATTACAGAACTAAATGGGGCATTTTATATAGGACCTGTGTTAGTGAGTAAGACAAGTGG
The DNA here is from genome assembly GCA_003012365.1 of Medauroidea extradentata. Classification (NCBI taxonomy): domain Eukaryota; kingdom Metazoa; phylum Arthropoda; class Insecta; order Phasmatodea; family Phasmatidae; genus Medauroidea; species Medauroidea extradentata. The sequence continues at coordinate 21,131 of PNEQ01090643.1, forward strand.
CCCACAAATCACTTAACTCAGTTGGCAGTTTGGTTTCAGGTATTCATATAACAACATATAAATTCACTATCCCATCAATTCACTTGCAGGTTAATATACACTGCAGCCGTACATAAGCATGTCAATTGTCATTTATTTCATTGTGAAATCATCAGCATGATAAAGGGGGGGGGGGTGAATTGTGTAAAACAGGAATGAATATGGCATATGAACTTGTTCGGAGGTTTGGACGTTCGTAAATAATAATCGTGAAGTAGGCCTACTATATTATCGACGTGATGCAAAATGCTGGTGTGTTAAAAACGTTTCACTTGAAATATTACCAAGGTTTATTTAAACGTTTCTGCTCACTCACAGGCTGGGGTGGAGGGAATGCCTGTGAATAAGTACAAAGTGTGCTTGCTCCTCAGCTGTGTTTAATGAAACATAACCTTCAAAATTAAATTTAACTGAAACTGTAAATAGCCAGGCTGTAAGTTATGTCATTACCTTTAATATTTAACATGTAGGTTAGAAGAACTGAAATAGTTTAGAAAAGTGCGGGATTATTCAATAGCCTGTTAAAAAATAAACTCACTTTTGCCAAAGTATATGTTGCAGGGAGACCTTGGGTGGACAAAACAGGTGCGGCGAGTGGTTTCTAAGGGGAGGAAGGCCTTGGGGATGATGGGAAGGGTTTTGAAGGGTGCGAGTAGGGAGGTAAAGGAGAAGGCATATAAGTCTATGATTAGGCCTATGCTGGAGTACACAGCTGCAGTATGGGACCCATATGTGGGAGTGGAGGTGGGCGAGCTGGAGAAGGTTCAACGTAGGGCGGCAAGATGGGTGATGAATAGGTGGAGGAGGCAGGGGCAGGTAGGAGAGGATGAAAAGAATTACAGACTATCCTTAATGATGAAGGATATGGGGTGGTGCCCCCTGAAGGACAGGAGGAAGGTAGAGAGATTGGTCAGGATGTATAGGATGTTGAATAATGGGGGGAGGGAGGTTGGAGCAGGCTGGGTGAGAGGTTGACCAGGGGACTGTATAGAGGGAGGAGAGACAACGGCTTGAAGCTTCAGAGGGTGTGGAGGAGGACCGAGAGGGGGAGACAGTCTATGCTTGTGAGGACTGTGAGGGATTGGAATGTTTTGGGTGAGGACGTAGTGACGAAGGGGAGTGTTGGTGGCTTCAGAATAGCATTGGAAATGCTGAGGAACTAAGAGGGAGCAGGTGACTTGCCACCGGGCGGAAGCCCATTTGCGAGTGAATTACATTATTATATTATTTTGAAGAATAAATTACGAGGCACAGAATACCTAAAAATTTCGACACACACCATATCAATATCTTACAGTTTCAGTCTCTTCATCAACAGCAGGAGCAAAACACTATTGTACTTTACCTTTAAATACACAGGTAATCCAATCCATTTTGCTGTGAAAACATAACAAACATTCCTTCTCAGCCATCGTTGGAGGAAACATTTAACACACCGTTTGCAATTAAAAATAAACAATTTCTCATCACGAAAGCATTTCTATTTACACAATATTTCACGATTATTATTTTCCGTAGCTTCAAATAGCAAAACCTCACACGGCCCAATCGCTATTTTCTCCTTCAAAACTCCGTCACGAACGCTAAACGAAGGCTTGTTGCTTTTCGTTTCGTTTCGACCATAGATAACGAACGCAGTGACGTCAAACGAACAATCGCGAGCACTTAGAATACCAACACTCGAGAAGTAACGAAAATTCGAGCAGTAACGAAGATTTTTGTCGAAACGAATAACTTAGAATAAGCCCCCTGATAACACTATTTCTCGCATAAGATGCATACTTTATCTGTGTCAAACGCATAAAATAACGGTGGAACAAGCACAACTACGACTACATAGGCATGAATATTTTTCAATTGTCTGTAAATATTTCTTGATTGTATAACGTGCATATAATTACAGAAACAAATAGGATTATAATAAAAAAATATTTTGACTGTAATTAAGAGGAGTCTTCGCGGGTGTCGAATTTCCACCTTAGATGCATGGGGGACAGTGTAGCGATAAGAGCCAGTGTCCCACGCTTGACAAGAAGCATATCGCCTCTGTTCGCAGCGCAAGGTTTTCCTTGTAGTCTTTTTCCTACAGGACTTTAAATGGTACAACGTTTTATTTTTAATAGTATGAAGTAAAGGCCAACGCATGTCTCTCCATTTGCACTTTACAAAAAAAAAAACTTTTTAGCCACTTTGAGAGGCCCGAAAATCGTGTTCCTAACAATCGTACTGAATTTTTGAAAACGTAGAAGCATAGTTCCAAGTGTGTTGTATTCCAAGTAATGGTTTTGTACGATTGATAACAAAATTCTGTTGTTTCCCCCTTAAAGTATCCAGTTACATTTAAACTACGTGAGTAACTCGACCTTCGCAAGTTTATTACGATGTTGCTGTCTCATAAATAACGACCACATTGGAATGTGGCTTAGATACATGTTTCTACTATAAATTTAATTATAACAAACACAACGCTCGAAAATATACACAAACTGTAAGTGGAAGTATAAAATACGAAAATAATATAATCATTGATTGAAAATTAAATCAGCATATTCAAAGAACAGTTGAAAAATTAATGACATTCATGTATGCATAACAGAATTCCCTTACAAATATACACACACAAGATGGATTTTCAGCAAGTTGTAGATATTATAAATTTTGTATAAACAGTGTTTTCGTAAATAAAATTTTAAGTCACGAAAACAAGAACATATAAAAATTATTAAGTAAGTAGCAAGGTCATACTTTAATACAGATTGTACTTACAATATGATTTCAAGCAATACAATGCAAACATGTATTTCTGCCAAACATTTTGCAATTCCAACAGTAAAATAGTAATTATAATCCACAGTTTGAAGTGCATATTTATTAAGTTATTATGATTCCAAACAACTATATAAAATTAGACACAATGGACGAGCGTGTTATGTAGAAAACAATTCAGCCTGCCAGGCAACACATCCTAATAATGTTATTCCCTCTTCTTCTATACTCTGCCTTTATCAACACACAGTCTAACATATCTCAGCCTCCCTCTCCAGTCACTACCTTGTACATCCTGACCAGCCTTTCTACTCTTCTCCTTTCCTTCAATGAGCTCCATCCCAGTTCCTTCAACATCAAAGATGGTTGAGAGTTCATTTTGTCCTCACCAGCCTGCCCTTGCCTTCTTCATTTATCCTTCACCTTATTTATCCTGCACCCACATTGCAACCAATCTTTGCACCTTCTCCAGCTCCCGCAATTCCTATTCCACACACGAGTCTCACTTCACAGCTACATACTTTAACAATGGTCAAATTAACACCCTTCAATATCATACCCAGCATTCTTAGAGCAAAGCCTTTCTCCCTATTAGACACCAGTCTCTCTACCTGCCGTCTCCACCCTAAGTCACTCAGCATTATTACGCCTAGGAATTTGTATTTTACGGCATCCACTAACTTCTGCCCTTCCCGCCTATACGTCAGTAACCCTTCTTCCTCATAAACCTAACAATATTTGTCTTTCTCACATTTATTTCCATTTTAACCTTTCCCACTTGCAAAAAGGAATCTCTCACTTTTACCCTCTGTCTCTGCCCCTTGAGGAAGTCTTCAAACCATCTCACTTCAACTTTGCCTAACAGCAATTCACCATCCTTTAACATTATACAACAGTTTGTTTTCCGACTAGAACGCTAGGTAATGTGTAAACTGCCATTAATAGTATTTTTATACAAGAACAAACATAATGTTTGACGCGGGTCGTCCCTGACCTCCACTGATCTGAGCCCGTCGTGCGCATCAAGCCCAGCGGCTTGTGCATATTGGAACACACCCGCCCACGTGCGCGACGAGGTAGCGGCGCCTAGACGCCGCCCCCGCGACGTCGAGTGGACGTAATATGTGCCTCGGACCCAGAAAACGACCATCCATTGGTAGGAAAGTGCCCCCTTGACGGAAACTCACAGTAATTGACA
>PNEQ01090644.1:0-25032 GCA_003012365.1 Medauroidea extradentata
CCCCCCCCTCTCCTAACAGAAAATTTTAAAATTGCAATTTTTCTGCAAAGTGTCTCTAAGCACCGACTTCCGTAGCGTTTTGCGGGAAATTAATTAACGTAATAATGTAAACATAAATTGATATCAGTAGCCAGACGTCACACTGTTGAGCGGCAGATATGACCGACCCTTGTCCCCAAAAAATTAGAAAATCGAGATTCCGAGTGTCTTCTCTCGAGCGAGACTTCCGTAGCATTTAACGGAAAAATAACGCAAGTGATAGTTGAAATATAAATTTATATCAATAGTCAGACGTCTTACGATCAAAAGAACACCGCTAAACAATAGATATGACCAATCCTTTTCCTAAAAAAATGAGAAAACTGAGCTGTCGAGTGCCTTCTCACGAGCGAATAGCCCGATTTGCGTAGCGTTTAATAAAAAAAAAGTAGGCATTCCTTTCTAGTAAAATGCCCTTGTAAATTATTCACCAAAGAAAGAAGGAATAAGCGGATGTATTTATTCATTGCGCAGTTTTATATAACTTAACGTAAAAACATTCCCTCGACTTTGTTGATGAATTGTACGTGAACGCAGATACTAGTAGCGTGCAGAGCGGACAGATAGCGCAACTGTACGAACGTTCACAAGACGGCAGATAGATAGCGGCACCGTAGCATATACTGACGTACCAAAAATGCCATTTTATGATGTTCTTACCTAAAATCGTCGAGAATTACATGTATAAGTGATTGAAAATAATCACTTTCACAGTCGGTATGTGCGGTAAAAATAAATTAGGAGTTCCGGGATTATGTAATACACGAACGTCTATTTATTTTCCAACTTCGACATACCCGGAGACAAATGTTTCTACACTTGGATGAACGTAATTCCTTAAAATTTTTTTGTCATATAATTTTGTTATTTTTTGAGGATTCCCGAGATTGTATTCGTAGAATCGCTACCTTCGTTAAATCCAGGGTTCGTAAAATCGGGGGTCCAGTAATGACATTCCCGCACCGGCATAGTATACCACATGCGGTATACAGCAATTTTCATCACAATGTATTTTTATTAATGCCTGATTTTTTTTCTTATTTTAGACACAAAAGTGACTAAATTTTACTCTTATGAAATTATTTGGCTCTCATTGTTTTCACGTAATGGCTTGTTAAGGGCACGGTCTACCACAATTTTCATCAACATTTTTTTATTTTTTATTAGTACCAGATAATTTTTTTTCTTATTTTAGACACAAAATGTGACTAAATTTGGGTCTCATTAAATTTTTTTATCACACTTAGTTTTTGCGTAATGGCTTATAAAAGTCATATTTTGCATGTTTCCGTTTTAATGACCACACAAAAACCAATTGATATATCAAACTGAAAAAAAATCACAGTGGATAAAGACATTGCAGGCTACAATGTCATGCTCTTAAGAATAAAGAACAAAAATTATTTGTATTTTAAAAAAATGCCGAAACTGGAAATAATAATTTTAAAAAATTCAATAATTTTTTTAAAAATACAAATGATTTTTATTCTTTATTTCTAAGAGCATGACATTGTAGCCTGTAATGTCTTCATTTACTGTAAAGGTAGACTGTATCTTATTTATTAACCTTTCCAGACATAACGTCATAGTGGGCAAATATAACGGGACGTTTTTCTCTTCAGCCAATACTTCGAGGGACACTCAGCTGTCGAGTTTATAGGGCGAGCGCATGACAATAATACGCCGCACATTTCACAGCTATAAACAAGAGAACGGCTAAAGCTATTGAGGTGGGGTTGCTTTTAAAAACAGATTTAGCTCATTACGAACAAGTTCCTCACTTTCATCCCCGATCTAATTTGAATAGCAAAAAAGTTTCTCACTGACCAACTTTTTGATGACTCGCACATAAAGTTGGAAAAAAAATTCCATACAACTAACGAAAATAAATTTAGCCTTCAGATTTAATCGTTGGCGTCCAGATATAAGAAATTATATACCATAAAAACCTGGATACGATTTTACTTTAGATTCGTAAGTTATTATGTGATATATTTAAGGATGCATGAAAACAGTACCAAGTTCAAAATATTACTTTTTTTGTTTTTCCAACCCATTAAAATGGTGTAAATGATGAACCAACTATATTACCCGATGCGCGTTTCGATTCTGTTCAATATGCAAACATTTTAAGATCGCAGTTGCAACGCGAAAATTTTAGGGTTTACGGCCACAGCACGCGCAGAAACAAGGCCAGTGGTAGCGGCAGTTACCGTGCGTTGAAAAGAGAGAGTGAATGTCCATATAACCCTGTACTGCAGTCTAAGCGTGATACGCTCTATAGAAGGCACAATTACAAGGATGAGTGTTATGGTGAAAAATTTTGTGAATGGGGAGGAGGGAGGGGGGGAGAGAGAGAGAGAGAAAGGTTGTTCCAAGAGCTGATACTTTATGTAAATGTCTACATTTTTCTCTACAAATAAACCAACGGCTTTCTAAAATGGTCCTGTTCTGTTCTACTAGTTCACTTTAAATATATATATTTTATATTGTACATATTTATTTGTATTTCTTTTACTTAAAGGGTGCAATCCACCTCAAGACTCTGTCTCTATTTCTAAGACAATATCATCGAGTATACAGAAGTAATTTGTTCTTTATTGTGCCACTACTCTCCGTTGTGCAAGACGCTGTGCAGTGAAAGTAGCAATCATGGAGATGGTATATAGCATCCATGCCTGCCGCACAAGTTTCCTTTAGCACACCTGCTGTGCAACTAATAAAGAGAGGAACATAGTTTACATATATTGGGTGGCTTCTTTAGCTCGCCTGCTCCACCCACACCCTAGTATCTCTTACTACTCCCGTTTTCCACCCTCCCCATCTCTTTAAGAAGTTTTATGGTAATGCATGTTTCCTTGAAATGAAAACCCAGTACACACATTACGTAATTCGTAGAGGCCCATGAATATGTACACTGGTGTTTTCCTGACCACGTTGAACACTTATCACTTCTGTGATTGGAGGACAGTTTGTTTCGACATGCCTTTGACGACTGCACGTCATTATTAATTAAAGAAATAATCTACAGGTCTATCACGCACGCCTTGGCTTAAGGCCACGCCCCACAGTTTTATTAAAGTGATCTTGAAAACACTTTTTTAAAGGAACATAATTTTCTTATCAAAGAATTCCTAGTGTTTTGTCAGAAATACCTCTATCATAATTTGTACTTACTTTTTTTTTGGTAGCAATAAACATCATTATTTCAGATTTTTGCACCCAAAGTACTTTAACAACAATTTTGTAATGAAAATACCAAAATTTAGGAATTTTTTTTTTTTTTTTGCAAATAAATGGAACATTATTTTGCAAAACACCTATGTATAATGATTGCTCTTAGTCTCAAACTTTTTCATAGCATCCCATTAAAAAATTTTGCACAAATGTTGGAAAAAAAACTGTGGCCTTAAAGTAAAAAATGGCCACTTGTAATGTTATAACAAGAGATCAGAAAATTTCGCAAGTTCAATGAGCTGTAGTCTACATTGCACCTCTCTGTATGATCTTGAGCTTCAGAGTGGTTTGTTCATTGGCTGCTGGCCCAGCTAGCAGTCAGTTTCAATTAACACCAAGTAACACAGAATTTGTTCCTTATTTTACAGTAGGTATGTTACTCACTTGAATTACTTCAGTGTGTGCCCAATTGTAAAAAGAAAATTTGTAATAATAATAGTGTTTTAAATCTATCTCAGGCTGACACTTGTTTGTGAAATTTCTGGTCTCCAGTTACGAACCAAAAGATTATAGACTGTGGCCAGTGAGCGAATACAACTAAGAAATCTAAGCTAACGAGAAATGGATTTACAGAATTCATGTTCTATAAATTTTGCACATCAAGTCCTTTTAGCATCTGTACATGGAATTTTTAGAAGTTGTCATACATAAATAAAAACTAACTGTAGCTATGCTGGACGGACTAATTTTTGAAACTTAATATAAAATAATAGCAAAGAACCTTCTTCATTAGCTAATGTTTTGAGCAAATATTCTGTCAGGAGTGGCACAATTATTTAACAAAATCTGTACCGCTAAAATACTATAAAAAATAAATAAATAAAATTTCTGCTCCACAAATAACAAAAACATGTCACTCTTGAAAGTTGTTTAGCCACAAAGTCCTTATAAAATATTTTCTAGGAGAGCCCTTTATTTTGTATGTATTTAAGTTTGTATGCATACATGTTTATGTAGATATCGAACAAATAATTCTTAAATGAGACAGTTTTCTGGCAAGGAGCTTAAATATAAGGCAACTTTCTGACTAAAAAAAACAACATATACCTAATCAAAATTACATTCAAAAATAAATTTAACCAAGACAACAATTACAAAGATTGCTCTCTTTCGTATCTAATAGTTTCCATATGATAAAAGAACTAGTGTTATCTTTTTTTCGAGCATGAAAAACAGTCTTTTGACACTCACAATATCTTCTGAATATAATCACATCTGTTCATTTTTTAAATATTTATATGGAACACTGTCAACACACGACAACACATGATGTTAAGTGTATAAAATAGCTATGTACGTACATACACCAAAGTAAATTACCATATGTAACAATTTGGCTTAAGAAACATATGCATGTATTATCCCTTAAATCACTTGTACAGGCCGTTCATGATAAAGTGAGCACAGCATAAAGTTATCTTTCGGCCGATTTGCAGCCATCTTTACTATTTTAAAGTGAAAGCTTCTCTGTTACTAAAAACCAATGTGAGCATTTCATCACTCTCAAAAGTTAACATATATTGGCCCAATAAAACATATAACTTAAGTTATGCTGAGTGTTCAGTTTAAAGTGATCAGGCTATATAAATGAAGACGTCCATTGCTATGTCTACAGAAAGTAGCTTGCTGCTTGCTATTCAGCAACCAATCATATGTGATAGCTGCGCCAGTTGCAGGTGCAGCTACTGAATAGTTGACTGTTATGAGGACCTCCTGGGTGGACACTGTTATATCTCATGCCTGGAAGAGCTGAAGCAGTAAGAACTACGCAGCTTGTGCATCCCCTAGCCTTTAGGTACGAGTCATTGAACTAACATCATTGAACTGACGTGCAGTTTTCTTGCCGATCAATCACCTCCGAGACATTCACTAGTGACTATCATTTTAAATTTAATATTCAAGATTATGTACACATGTACGGTTTGTACCTATAGCTTTATTAAAGATACTACATCAAGATGCTAATATATATAAAGGACCACACGAACACCCAATTTTGCTATTTTCAGTTGCGAGAATACTGGAATAAAAAATACTTAAGGACTTAAATAGGTTTCTCAGATTTTGGGAGTGATAAAAAAAGTTTAAATTATACAAAACTCAAGCTGCTGTACTAAGAACTACACGTGTACAAATTTTAATGAAATTCAGATAAATAATTTCTTAAAATATCTCATATTACCAAGAAATGTTCCAACAGCTACAATTCTGACAATTAAAACTAGTAGTAAACAAAATATGTAAAAATTAAGTCAGTCACGTAAAACTATGCATATAACCGTACGGGTACCGAGATTGATGACATTTGTTCCTCGGATCCACATGATGGGGGAGGGGAGAGGGAAAGACCCACTTAATTTCCTTAAGTCACAAAAAAATTTAAATAACGCCCTGCTACTTCTGTGACATATTGAATACTTCAATTACAGATGTTTTTCAAATAACACAACCATAGAAAAGAAAATATTTCACGTATGTAATTGCATGTCATTGCCATATTTTACTTAGTGTTAGGACTTCTGAGTGTTTATTGAAAAAAAAAAAAAAAAAAAAAAAAAAAAAATTCTACGGTTTACTACATTTTGGTTATATACATACTATTGTTCAAAATATGCCATTTGTTTTTAAGACACCTACTGAAACCGAAAAATAACATTCAAATGTTTAACTTAAAAGCAGTATTGTATAACTACCCTTCGCTGATTCTGTCAAGCGCAGTATTAATTTTATGGTTGTTCTGTTGTATTACAGACCTACAACTTTTGCACGTAATGTAGTCCACATGAAATTCTTCTTTTAGTTACACATTTTGGAAGTGATAAGTATGTTTATACACCAAATTAATTAAAACTTTAAATAACAGGGTTTAATGAAATGAAGGTTAAAAAATAAAAATATTGTCTTATACTTGTCATTAGTCGAGAAAGCATGTGATAAACATTTTACAATACGTACTTTTTTGTTCACGATATTCTTTACTACTCTAGACGATGGCACTGAAACCAGGTTGCGTGGTGAACTTACACGGAGCAGACCTTGTAAAACTGGCAGTGGGAGAAATAGTAGTGTCTCAAGTCAACACCTGAGTATTTGAGAGTATTCGTCAGTGACGACTTGTCACTGCAATGCACACCTTGCGTGGAAACAGCAGAACAGTAGAACATCCCTTGCCAGTATTTCAACAGCACGAACTCCCGTGACACAGAACAAATTCTCCAAACAATTTTAAACACTACAAAATTTATCATTACAGTGTGCGAGGTCATGTTTTTAAATAAACCATGTCCCTTTGAAAACTCATATAAATTTTACATGCTTCTGTTCTTATCACACATAACAATGGTAAATTAATTCCACATTATCAGTAAGTACTGCAGCTGTACATCCTCCCTCAGTACGGTACAACGTTGCCACATCTGTCTACACATTGCTTGATGTAAATTTATACAATGAAACCTCGTCTAAACAAATCATTTTTATGTATAATGGTGAGGTTCATATCAAATGAATCTCACAAAAAAATTTATACAAGAAACAAGACTTTGTGATTAAAGATGTATGTATTGGCAAGTAAGATATTTTAATCATCATGAATTTTTTTATCGAACACACTTGACATCCCATTGCAACTTATGTACAGTAAATTAATGGCGTACAAACTATACCGTACGTCACTTCAAGAAAGTAATGTAAAGTGAGCTTTATGTCTTGTCCATAGTAAGGTCATTTGAGAATGTGATACACAATTTTTCACAAAGACAGAAATTGGGAAATGAATCGGCAATGACCTAAGGGACAGTCCCAGCATTCTCCTCAAATGATTTCAGGAAACCATGCACTTTAATAAAGGAAAAAAGACAACTTTGCTTTTATGGTTCTTATCAACTAGATTTCACTGCATTCAAAGTGAAATGTAAACTTCGAGACAAGGAGATACTGAATTGCAAATAAAACTCTACAACAACAAACTTTGCATAAATTTTGGCAAAGAAAAAAATTAATAATATAATTGTGTTTAGACCAGCAAACACAAAAAAAAAATTTTTAAACTTTACACCAATCACCTTTTCAACAACCTTTTCAAACGTGGAACACCCAAACTCAAACTCACCAACACACGATAAATTCAAACAGCGTAGTCCGCATAAAATTTTATTTTAACATATACAGCAATAACTTCCAAATACAATGCAGTCAAAATAAAACTTTAATAAGGACTTATCTTAAAATATGTAATCTAGTACAACTAACATTCATATACTGTACCGCCAATCCTACAGAACCCAGGGTTAACTTAAAAACAATATTATACAATGTTATTTACATTGCTAACTTAAAATGAGCAATTATAAAAATAATACCCTATGTTACAGCAAACTCTATTCTGAGCAAAAGATTACAGCCCAAGTCATGATTCATCTTGCAAAAAAACAAAACAACTGTTAAGTAAATCACAGCATCTTCATCAAACAAGCAGACAGGAGAAACCCCCACCTTTTTATCACTACACTACATGTGTCTGTGGGATGAAACAGAAGAAATACAACCAATAAAGTCATTTCTACTGAAACCACCAAATATTTTTGTGAACCAAACGATACGGCAACCAAGGAAGCACCCAGAAAACAGCAACTGGACAAAAATACATGCCATCTCTCTCTCTCCACCTGCACTCTTTTTTCGTCAACCACTGCACTTTAGAATATCGACACAAATAATACAGGTGGCAAAAAGTGCATTATACAGACATTTCTCAGAAACTGCAATGCCTTTTCTCAGATACCTAGGTAATGTTAAAGTGTTTCGCCCTCAGATTACAGTGTGATGTTAAACAGACATTCACTCACACTAAGATCAGAGTGTGGAGTTAAATGGACATTTACTATTTTTTTTCCAAAATGTGATAAATACCATTGGCACTGTTCTTGTTTCGTTGTGCACTGTTGCCAAAAATCCAAAATTGTAACCTTTGTTTTAGTGCTAGTAAAAATTTCCATGTTCTTTTAGTTAGCAATATTCTTCAACATGTATTCCTTACACCAGTCTTGCACGCTCCAGTTTTAGTGCCGTGTCTCATGATCATCTACTGTGTTTGGCGACTGCTTTTACAAAAAAAATTCAGTACAAATCGTTCAGTTTGGACTATTAGTCAATGCTGTTAGTAGATGTTATTTCTATTCTTCAAATTTGTCTACACAACACTTATTTAAATAACGGAAGGTGTAACAGCCTAAATAAGTAGTATAGAGGGGCTACAAGAGAGGAACAAAAGATAGTGTCAGACATACTGAAGTATTTTTTCACATACAGTTAACACTACTGTAAGCAACACACTTGAGAAAGCTTCCTAAAAAACCAGTTGTTCCAAACAAAACATTAACATCTTCAGAAAGGAATAACAGCAACAAGGTACGGTATCGAACTACTACCGTAACATGGAAAGTTCAACCAAAAAGGAAAGGTGAAAAAAAAAATTTCCAGACCCTTACGAACATAGGTGTACGATTGAAAATTTGTTTTGGAGTAGTACAGTACATATTTAAAAAAAAAAATATGTATATTAATTTTACAGATATTTAAGCATGATCATACTTTATCTGGTAATTACGAAAAAATTTAAGAAAGATGTACAAGTCTACATGTATCAGTAATTAATAGCCTAACTGCAGTTTCCCACCTTCTCATTGTCTACACGACAATTTCTTTGGTAAAATATTGTAATTAATTCGTCACAGATTTTTTAGGCATGATCATAAAATATCACTAATTACCATATTCTCACTTCAAGTAACAGAAAATATAATTTTTCACATCCAGAATCACAAAGCAGTCTCTCTATCTATAGGTGCCACACGGTAAGTCGATACTTTTAGAAACAAACTGTCGGAAAAAATCACTAGGAGTACTTCTGCTAATACCAAGCAACAATGTTAACAAATAAAAAACCAATACCTATTATGAGAAAAATGTCTAAGTTATTACTCATTTCATGCATCCACAAGCATAAATTTTTTTAAATATTTATTTTAAAAGCAAGTTAGCAAAACACGTATGTGATATGATAGTTGCAGAAAGGTTGGCGATGATGAGGTATTCTTCCATATACGTATTACATAAAATGGCCATTATATTGAAAATTGTTAAATGGAATTCTGTACATGTATATTTTCAAGAAATGAAATAAAATGTATATTAACATTTAGCATATACGACAAACATAGTAATTTTTGGAGGCGACGTAATAGGTGGCCGAAGATAAACAATCCCCAAGGATGCATGCTGGTTTACAGAACAACAGTCAGACATTGCGATATACACAGCGTGGTTGTGTTTACAATCTTTTTTTTCTGAAATATATATTACTTAGGTATAATTGTGAACTAATTGCAAGGAAGGAGACGAACGTTCATCATCACCAACCCTATTACCTGTGCCCCCAGAGCCAGGACGGTAACGAAAAAGCTTCCATACGTCACTTCTCATAGATTATTTATTCTGTGATGAGACATTACAAAAACAGTTTTCTATTATTAATGTGTGGAGGAGAAATGAAGAAAGTTGCTATAGCCGTAATAACTGCCGAACTTTGCGACATTTGCTTGTATTGCACATTATTTCTTATCTGAGAAAGTTGTTATAGCCCATAGTGGGACTAAAACAAATGGGTTAGTGATCTGAGTAGACCTTTTTTTCATTGATATGTCAACACAAGCACAATATTACGTTCACAAGTACATATTCAGAGTTAGAGTTAACTTTCTTATTTGCAACTATCTTACTGGCTTATTTGTGCAGTTGTTTTCGTTATGTGGACACACACATACATAATTCACATGGTGAAATGGCAATGACTTGGGCACTGAACATGTAAAAATTGTAATATACAAATGGCTACGTAAGTTAGGAATGGCAGGTGCCCAGTTAAAGGGTGCATATCAATTTCATTATTGTTTGAAAGGAAAAGATAATATTTGTCTCAAGACTGTCTGGGAAGAGTGAGGAAGCGCACCTACCTGTGGCATTACGTTTTTGCATTCACAATATATTATCTGTTATAACAATGCTATTTTACAAACACATCTTCAACACAAGTTGCTGCTGTATTTTTTTCTCTTCCTCCCACTCCTCCTAGCACACTCTTTGCTTCACTAAATTCTTAACTCCCAACTCTTTCGGTACAAATTTTGAATTTATGATTTTAGTTTCTTTAATTAGGTGTGAAACTACCGGAAAAATATTTTCCAGTGCCATTTTGACAGCATATTATAAATATAGTACACCTTTATTTTTTATTTTTTGCCATATTAGCTTATTTGCTGGTTTTTATAATTGATCAACTTTTAATATTTTACTGTCGTAATACTAACTATACCTATGAATTTTTTGTGGGGCTGAATTTATATATAGTGCCCAGGCCTGGTTGTAAAAATTTGCTATTAATTTATCTTCCTCTTTTAATAGATATTGTGTAACACAAGTCTGACACTGTTTTGAAATTATTTCTCTTAAAAATTTGCCTTGAACTATTTTTATTATATATTTTCCTTATTTGAATTGTTTACTATAGAGTAACAGCCCTTATTCCCCCCCCCTGCCCCTCCCCCAAGAGTATTAAATTATTAATTGAAATTACAATATACAGAATCCCTAATGTAATATTTTTTTTGTAGTAGTGACATGTTTGTTTGACAGATTCCCTACAATAACATTGCAGTGTGGCAGTCACATGGCATTTCCCACATGACAATGTTATTGACATTTGGCAGAAGGATGTACAGTTTGTGTCTGAATAAACATCCACGCTAAAAGCAGGGCTTCCAGAAAGTATCAAGTTACTGTACGGCAGGTACAGTATATTCGTTCTTGAATCTAGCAACAGTGTATGACAAGCTCTGCACAGTAATCTGAGAATAGGATGCTTCTTAGTTATGAACATCTGGTAAACGCCCTCACAGTATGTACTTTAGTTTCACTTTTCGGCAACATAAAACCCCAACAATCAATATCGCAAATCCTTTTGCTCCCACGCACAAAGAAAAAAATAGCTGTACACAACATACTTCCAAAGTAACTGGCACTGAACTGCATACTTACATTCTCCCTGATTTTACAGAGTTTTTCTTTAGTCCCATTCACAGTTTTTACATTACAATATTCACTCTTCACATTTGCCTGTATTTTGTAATACTTTTAACTGGTCCTTCAAAAAATGTAAATTTGGGATTTCACAATAATTTGGCATACTAAGTTACCTATCTTGAAACTGACCTCATCAAGTTCTAACAAGTGCTTGCAACACAATGAGATGCCGGACTGAGGTTCGCCGCACGCTACATGGCAACGCCGCGCTGCAGCAGCTGCATGCAAGGTCATTGCATTCCTGTGCGCTGTTGTCGCCTGCCAGTCAAGCACTAGACACATTAGGCGCTTATGGAAACTACTTCGGAACCACTCGATAACGAGTAAATCAGTCGGAAACATCATGCAATAAAGATTGACCGGCCCTCCAGATCTCTAAACGTTCAACTCGATCCCGTCGCCGGATCCACGTAGATCTACCCTGCTCTGAAGCAAGGTAGATAGCAGCCAGCAGACGATACAAAGGAAAGCACGCATAAAAACTAAACAGACATCCACATATGTGAATAATAAAAAATATGTTGTAAGGCAGTTTGAATGCATGTTCACAGAAAATGTGAAGTCGGATTGTAGTATTTTTGTTGTACACTAAGTCTGAAGCAGTTTATCAAGTAAAAATGTCGCCAGAGTACGTAATTCAGGTAAGGAATAAATTATCACTTAACGTGTGGTACTATACCTAGATCTTAGTTTTCTCAACCCGAGAGTAATGAGCTGGCGAGACAAAGGATCTAGTCTCACGCTCCAGATGTATTAGTAGTCAAGCAACGCACGCTTCATTGCGAAACAACAGTATAACACACATCAAAATTTCATAAATATAAAAACGTGGCACCTGTTTTGATTTGTGACGGAAAATGCAATCCTTGTTACATCATACAACTCCACAGTTTAATTTTCAAACTATTATTAGGTTACCAAAAATTTTCACACCCTCATATAAGACGAGCAGCAATTTTTGATGGCTAAAAATATGTACTGATGTAAGACTTCATGCCCTAGAGCACTTGCCCGCACATTAGTTTTCAACAGAGCAAGTTTATTAACTACTAAAATAGAAACACAGATTTTTATGCCAATGCCCATGTCTTGCATAGTTATACTGTACGGAGAAAGTGGCAGCTCTAAACCTAACTTCTCTAACTGAGATGTTGCACTTGGCAACATTGCAGTTTTTATAATTACCATATAGGGAAAAAGAGTAGACATGAGTGACAATTACCAGTGAATAGTAAACTGCCTTAGGCACGCATTCTTTTATGTGATTAAATTGTGTAAACACAAATATTATAACATACTGCACATCGCCAAAATAGGCAACATGAGTAGCAAGACAAAGTCTGCATACATACAGTATATAATTAGTGGAATAAAGAATACAAGGTGCTAAGTTTTGATGCAATATGTGCAATTTAAAAAGGAAATTCACTCTAAGGACCCCATCTAAAAAAATTTCCACATTTCCTTAAAGAGTGCTGTCTACCATGGCCAAAAAAAAAACATTGTGCAAAATGTAAGGTGCATATCTGCATTTAACAACTTGGTCAACCTTTTCTTTTACATTTCACATAGCATTTAAAGAATGTTTCCATGTTGGAATGGCAAGGTCCTTCATCCATGTTTCTAATTGCTCAATTCACAAAAACAAAAACAACCAAACAACCAACAGCGCATTTTCACCATAATTTCTAAACAGTATTTTCACTGTAAGTTCTAAACAGAAAAGTCCCGCAACAGGACATTTAAAATACCAGAGAAACACACAATATTACTTCATTATTACGACTTTAACTGATAGGGTCACCACTCAAAATCCAAAACAGGAGAGATAGAGAAAATTTTTTTTTGTCCTTCATAAAACAGCACATACAAGTGATTAACACTCTATTATGTATACATATTTAAAATAATATATAGGTAGGCATATTTATTTCTTGTTTTAGAATAATTTCCTTCCAAAAATATTTTAGGCCTCAGAAAGGTAGATGGTACATTGGTTCATCTGTGGTATGCCCACATTCAAAACTTAATAAAAATATCTCGCTATATATTGTATAATATCATCTGACATAGGTACACTTGCTACTTCAACCATGTACAGCAACTGTTGTAAAATACACAGATTACATACCAACATTTTCTATGCAGTCTTCGCTATAACACAGAAAAATTGACCCCAACAAGCACACAGCCTGGCAGCCACTACAAATACACGAGGGCACACGTTCAACTCTGACAGAGATAATATGTGGAACCTCTACCAGCCAGGGACTTCAGCATGTGCACACATTCAATACATATGAACACAAAATTAAGATGAATCGAAAAAGGGAGAAAGAAATATTTTCCATCAATGAGGATATTCAATTCACCCAGGTTTCTGTGTTTTTTAAGTTACCACAATATTTGTGACCTAAGATAATTCTGACAGAGCTGCCACCTTTAACTATGCTAGAAACTAGCCTCACAAAAATACTCTGTGTTCTAGTACCTTGGATGCTTTGTTTGCATGGTCTGTACCTTCTGCGACTTCTACACCCACGATACCTTCACATTCTGACTGCCCGAAGTTGACGTTACTACAACTGAATCATTCTGGTGGAGGGTGTAACAACTTCTGCAACAAGGTTATACAACTTTCACACCATCTCTGCAATGTAATGTAGAGGGAGTAAATGGTGAAGATGGAGTTTTGCACCAATTCAATGCAGAAGGCTTAAGTGCAATAGCTGTTCATATTAAAAATTATGATTTTCAAACTCAAATTGTGTAAATTTCAACTCAGAAGGTACATATATTATTCCCCAAGTATATACGTATCATTTACTGTATTTTGCCAAAAGATTATGTGATGCATACACATACTGGAATCACAGTTGTAAATCACTGTACTGTAACCATTTTTGTCAGTATATAACATCCCCTTGCGGTTCCAAAGACAAGGATCATTACATATGGACGGTCACAAATACAGTAAAACCCAATTTCGACCCTTACGGTTCCCAAGAATATGGTCATTGTAGAAAGGTGTGGTAATAAAACAGGTTGTTATAAACGGGCTTTACTATATTTACACACTGCCTGTTTATGTGCAGTTTCACCAACACAAGCCAAATTGGTTTAATATTAGTGATTGAACGGTTCCACAATTTTCCTGTTCCGATTCTTGTTTCCTTGATTCAGTTCTCAGTTTTTGGTTCTGATACTATCCGTATGTGTGTTTTTGAAGGTTTGGTGAACTGTTAGATACACATTTTGAGAGTCGTGACCCACTGTAACTGCATATTTTGGATCACAAATACAAACTGTGAAATGATTTCAAACTTCACACATGGCTAATTTAATAATACAAAAAAAAAAAAACAACGTACATGGCACTCATTTATAGTGGAACATACTCTGCCATCTTGGATGTACTATACAAACTTTGTAATACAGTTTCATTTGAAATATATTACATGAATTATCAGTTCTGCAGTTCTATCCACTCAATTAATGAAAATATTACGTTATTGTTAAAAATAATATTTCCGGTAAATCATGTTCTCAGTCTTCTTATCTTTGCATGTATTGGAAAAAAAAATGTTTACATCAAAGATGGCGTCCAAAGATCCACGTGGCGAGTACGCTATCATCCTAAGATTTTGTTTTCCAAAATATGCCTGCCCTTTTCTGCGCAGACAAAGAAGCCTTTCGTTATATCTTCTTGCTGCTAAATATCTGCTGTGATATTTGTTTGTTTACCAGAATCTTTAGTTATAAAAAAACGTAATTGTAAAACACGTTAATGACAAGTTTTTGTGTACTTCTACAATGTATTTTATAGAACATAATATAAAAACCCTTTTTGAAAATTCCCCAAAAGTACAAGTTTGGAGGTTAAAAAACTGTCAATCTATGTCTTTGTGGTTAAACAAAGGCTTGAAGGGCTGAATAATGTTACCTTATAGCAAGTAATAATTTGTTTAATTTTGTCTTGTAGACGTTCGATACCTTGTAGTCATAACAGAAATTAAGAACCGAAGATTGATGCTATAAACACAGTCGATGCCAGTTCTGTTCCTTTAATAATGGACATAGAGAGGAACAGATCGTCCCAACACTATTTAATATTATAGCAGATTTGATGAAAGAGCGTACTTTTTTTAAATTTCCGAAAGTAGTGTGTTTACACGTTTCCATGACATGGGCAAACAAGCCATCACGCGCACAGACTGCTAACACCTACACTCCCTGAACCGCTTACAACTGTCGCGTCACACATGCTACGACAGATACAACTTTCGGCATGTAAGTTGCAGAAGGTACCGACCTCGGGAACAAAGCTGCAGCTAGCTACAGCACTTCCCTCCACCAACTCCAAACCGTTAATAAAGCAAACTGCTTACAAAAAAAATGTAAATATCAGGAAAAGAAATCAGCATATTTTCTTAACTGTACGTTTGTTTTATTAATATTTTTTTATTCTAATATGTTCTGAAATACTAACCAGTTTTATGCTCTGAGCACGTTGGACATCTGCACCACTTGCTGATATGACATGTAACTGTATGCATCAACACTATGTATGATTTTTTGCATCTAGGCCAAATTAAAGTAACACATTTGAATGAACACCATGCATGTCGACCATAGTATACTAAACTGGCTGCACACATTTAGCCCTCTCTCACACAAACAATAGAATAAAAAAGGCCAAATTTGCCTCGAACACAGGAACTATGATTTCATCAGTCCTGCAAAATGCATCTCTAGCAAACCAAACTAACTCCTGGTACATTGGCAAAATTGTTCCCTTGCAGTCAGTTGAAAGTGTTATGTAACAAATATTCAACGACCACACATGCCAACACGGCACACTTCAAATGCAGGTTCTCATGTACAGTACGCGAGGTGACGAGACTACCCCAGAGTTAACTGCAGCACCCGTCACTCTCAAAGTTCTAGGAACAGCGACTGAACCTACTCTAGCACAGAGCACGAACAACTGTAGTAGGAGGAGTGCAATGGATACCCAGCTGTAGCTGCTACGGAAAGAAGCAACTGCCCCACTGGTGATTCTCGCTTGCGACAAACTCCACGGTTTTGCCCACAGAATGAATGACTACTTACTCTGGAATGTGTCAAAGTGTCTTACTGCATAGCTCAAGTTTCGATTAGTTTGTCAACATTTTGCTGGTGCTGAGTAAACTTAGCTCCCACCTCCATAGCAAAATGACGAAGTACAAAATCAAGTCCATGGATACAAACAGTTAACTGCTTTCCAAGAGTTGCATAAAAATGTAATCAAAACCTAGTGTGTCAAGAAAACTCAATAGTCAAAACCATTCTCCCCTAAAACCATTTTAGAGCACCTGGAGGAACACCTGTACACTATGGAACTTACAGCAATACAAATCATTTGTCGAATGAAAACAGAAACTTCAGATGTTGACTGATATTTTTAAATGTTGAAAATTTTTAATCTCAGTCAATAATAACAAAAATCTAATGACACTTATTAGCACTCAGCAAATATTTTATAATTTACTGATGTGGACAGAAAACATATCTGAAGATGCAAAAAGTTATTGGTTATGTTGACTAAGACCCTTACACAAAGGCAATAGCAAATAAATCAAGCACTGTTTTAATATCCTCATGTATGTATAACAAATTAAAATGTATAATATCTTCATACATTCTTAACCCTAACACCAAAACAAAAATGACATAGTACAAAATAACTTTTAGATGTTACATTTAAAAATCATTCAATTTTTCCATAATTTTCAATATTACCAAAACTATACTTCCACATTTAAGTAATAAATTTTTGTACTTCCATAAATGGAACAACTAGATTAAAACATGCGCTTCAGCAATTATTATAAAACTTTTTTTACAAATAAAAGCAATAAAATACAAAACAACTCGCACTTGTTGTGCACATGAAGCAACAAAACAATTTTTTTTAAATACAAACATGTGCATTTAACCATTCGCCCACAGCTTCGATCTAAGATATCAGTAGCAACAACTTCCACGTCACACACAGTTCTTCCTCTGTCTCTCTTTGCCGACAGTTGATAACCTATATTGTTGCCACACAACCTGGATATGTCTTCAACACTTGCAAAACTAACTCAAATAAGAGAATTCTTAAAACTGCCTCAATTTTTTGCAGTAGATGACGACTAAGACCAAAAGTATGACAAGTGCTGCTACAGGCACAGCCGGTTCCAAGCACGCTCTTCAGAGATTCTGAACACCGCTTCACCACCTGTATGTCCTGACATACTTGGGACCATTGCGCTGTACACCTGTACACTTGTCAGGAATGTTAGAACAGAAAATAATGACAAACACACTTCCTGTGAAGACATATCAGTGCTACAACATACGTGTAGAACAGCAGTAGCAGGATGCTAGGTTGCAGACCTAGCACAAACTTTCAAATGGAGACAGTACAAAGAGAAAAACACCACACCAGAAGATAGTCGAAGAGGGGGTCATCTCTTAGATGAGATGCACCCCGGGGCGCCAACAGACGCACCGTACCTGGTGACAGGGACGGGACGAAGGACCGCCACCTCAATCGTCTTTAGACTTGTTCGCCGCCTGCTTTGCGGGACCCGGGGAATCTTTGTGCCCGCCCTCTGAGGACGTCTCTTGTTGACTGCCCTCTTCCTCCTCGTCTGAGTAGTTAGTGGGCTGCTCGCCCGGCCGGAGTAGCTTGCCCACGTACTCATACTTCTCTGCAAAACAATATGATACACCTTGAACCTGGCTTCCAACAAGAATATCTTCAGTATGACACACAACTGTAACGCTCAAACAATCTACTTCTAGAAGGTCTAATTCCTATTAAAATATTGCTGCACATAAACATTTTTACTTTGGCCCCATCTGATCACTAAGCAATAGCATACAATAGCCTATAACAGCATAGTGTTTTTTTTTGTTTTCCACTTTTTATTTTCTGCATGTAACAATTGTCATAAACCTGGAAAATTTTTTGTAACTATTTTTTTTGATAAGTTCCTTGAAAATTTTACAGCAAGGGTCTTGGCTTGATACAACAAAGTCAAAATTTAATTTCATGTAACCGATAATAACTGTATTCTTGTAGGCCTACCACAGTTTTCTCAACTGCCACATTTTTTTAAAACTAGTCCATCCTGCAAAACCTAAACACACAGAAAAATTACACAGCAGTATAAAAATACTATCTTAGGAACACATTGAGACAAATGGTGTTGTCTCGGGTTGTGTGTCGTGTAGTAGTTGGCAATCCTGACCCCAAGAAAGTAACTAAATGAATGTGTATATATCTTCAATATTTGTCACTAGTATTCTAAAGGGCAGTTTTACGTAGTTAGTTTTACAATATGTTTTATTGTATTTTATTGCAAATAGGATTAGTTTAAATATGGAAAGAGATTTCATATATTATTAGCCCACACGTATAGCCCACATAAACGAGTTTCTGTAAGTGCCCGCGTGGAGTGCTGTGTGCGCAATAGACGGTGCATGTACGATGTGAACGCCAGGATTTGGCGAGAAGTGATCGACAGATTAAGACATTGTGCCATGGTCAACGGACGTCGAGAGTCTAAGGTGGCATGGCGTATGAGTATGGTTGAAGCATGTGGCTTCAAGGATTGCTATGTTGAGCAATTAACATGCCTTGACGTAACTCTCAGCAAAGTCTACAAGCATCAGGAATTGCTGCAAACACTGCGGACATCAATTTATATAGTAACGTAACTTGAGCGGCACCATTCGTGAAGAGACAAATAGCTGCAACTTTGATACGTGACCCGGACGATCTACAGTTAACAAGGTATGCATTTGTAACCGCCTATAAGCTATGTAATCGGACTGGACTTTCCGTGTTTCAAGAACGTAACATTTGTGGATAACCTGCCTATTAACGGCAAACTGAAGGAAATAGAACTTGGTATTTGTGGGCATAGACTGACTTTAAATATTCTATTCTATTTACCTCTTTGACAATCGCACCGGTGCATAACCAGTATTGAAGGATTGTTGTAATGTAAATTCTAAATGGTCTATTACAATAAAACACTTAAATTTAATGATTTCCTTCTACTTTATAATGCTCAGAACCAGTAATCTAGCAAATGGCCCTTCCAGCGATGTACCCTTTATTGTTAAAGTTTGTGTTGGCGTCTGTTAGAAACCATGGGTGAGGCAAGTGGAACTGCGTCTTTGTTCCAACATGAAACATCAAATAATTATCAGTCGTGAAATCTTTTAAATACAATATTAATACACTCACCAGCTTAAAATTAACGAACAAAAATATTCTTCCGCCTACCTCATAAGTATAACTTTTCCCACTAGCAAAGGCATCTTTCACAGAAATTCTTACATCACAACTATTGATCTAGTGCAGTGATTGAAAAATAACCTACATTAAATAAAAAATCTTTTGTTATTTTTAAAACTTTTAAAATCCTTAGAACAGTTAAACTATTATTTGCTACAGACACAATTCTTTGCCATGCAGCTTAGAAATACCTTGATGCTACCTGAAAGAACCACTGGTTCGCACAAGGCTTGTTCATTAACTCTTAATTGTAGTAAATAATTAAATTTAGCAGCAAGTGCAGATTAAAAAAAATTCCATGTGTCCATGTGGCTTAAGAATTCCACTATGTTATGTGCACGTTGGAAGTGTTTTACCCTTTAGTAAAACAAAGCACGCTTTCTGCAAAACTTAAACAAGTACATGTAATTATGCCACTCCGATTACTTTAATAACTTTCACAAAATTTTCCAGACTTTTCCAGGTTGCTGGACACCCTACACTTACCTGACAATCTTAAACCAAAATAACAGCAAAACGCATTAACTTACCCAAGACACAAAAAAAAATAACCTCCTGATCCACAACTGGAAACATTTAATACATTCTGGTATACGATTACCATTTACAAGGAGTTGCCATTACATTTAAACATTTCCTGAAATAAGCTCTCATTGTAACATTGCTTCTATACACATTATGTTGTCTAAAATGCTCTTTGAGTGTTTGTTGGGAAGAGTGACAGGAGAGTAGCTACATCAGAGCGAGAGATGCTCGCTATCTAAGGCAGTTAGTTACCTCGGAACTGCTCCTCCCACTCACGCACAGAGTCCATCTCATGGCTATTGAGGTCACTCAGGTCATCGTACTCATCCTTCCCTTCAACTATGGAGAAGGTAGCCAGGCCTCGCGACGCATCCCGACCTCCAAAGGCAGAGTAAGGGCCTCCTGACAACACGAACAAAACCAAGTTTGTGACCAAACATTATTCTAGATAGTGAGCGGACAATAACAAACATACCTGCGTTGTGAACACGACTGGCTCGCAACTTCTTAACTGGATCATGACGTCACACGATTCAACTCTTTTAACTGCAACATATGACTATAGCAGTTGAACATACAAAATATGGCTAACTTGTGACCAGCAACCTTTGTCAAACAAGGGATTCAATATGTAGTATACATGAAGACTGCTTTGGCCGCTAGGTTGAACCAATTAAATAAACTACAGAAGTTTGAGGTACTAACAAGTTGGTACTTCTTGACGGTTTTACACATATATAAAGGGATGATCACATTTTTGTGTGGTTGCGTAACGATGAAATTGACTAGGTCAGCTTCACCAGGCACACTGAGTAATGGCGGCGGTGGAAGAGCGGTCGGTTAACCTAGCAGCCAGGGAGCACACTAGCAAGTCACTTCAATGCCGCTAGGGTAACCAACAACACTTCCACCGCCGCCATTACTCAGTGCGCCTGAACTTGCCGTCTGATGAAGCTCACCTAGCCAGTTATATGTTGTGCAGCTGTGCAAAAGTGTGGTCGTTCCTTTACGTATGTCTGAAAATATTACAGAATTAAATAACTCTATGAACACACTTTACATGTTTTGTGTTAAAATAATAAAAAAAAACTAATTATTTTAAATACTAAATTAGTCCTCTATCTGGGCTTAACTAACCCGCAGCAAATAACTAGTCTACATAAAATGTCACTTTCGTGAATACCAGTGCATCCTATTACATATTGACTCTAGGCAGGTTTTGCACCAGAAAATTTGTTTCTTTGGTTTTATTAGCAGCAACAGCTGAATTGTTTTTCAAATGTAATTGTAAAGTCAATAAGTACACATTTGAGTGTTTTATAATTATAATTGGATAGGTCGTAGGTCTGTAACAACACTAACTACGCACCTGCATATATTATTACTATATTACTATTTAAGAATGGACAAGCAAAACAAAAATATTTGAAATGAAATTTTTACTGTTCTTTTAATGATACACATTTGTAGATTCCTGAATATCTGAATACTTGTTTGCTTATTGGCTCACTAGTGAGAGCAGCTGGCTGCTGGGCCAAGGGTCCCACGTTCAATTCCCGGGTCAGGGAGGTCAGTATTTACTGGCTTAGGGCTGTGTGTTACCTCGTCCACACATCACCATACTGTGGAAGGCAATGGCGAACCACCCTTGTACCACATCGTTTAGTCGCACTCTGGGGGACAGCATTGTTTCCATCACCCAGCAAACACCCCCCCCCCCCAACCAACGTCACTCCCTTTCCTGTGGTTCTAAACCAGTCTTTGAGCAGAACACCCATCACCGTGTATAGTATTCAAGATGAAATGGGACTGAAGAAGTAAATAGATCTCTTCATAAGACATTTACAGTGATATTATTCACAAACTTTCAAAAATTTCATTGTCTGCCCTTGCTACACTATTAAGTCTACATTTTGACGAGCTGAACTTCAATACACTTACGTATTTGTTTGCTGATGTATCGTATGGGAACCCATCTTGCACAGAAGATATTTTGCAGGTAATTTATAATAACTTCCCGTTAATGCTATCTACAGAAGGCAACTGATACATCATGTTAAGTATGTGTTACATAATATTGACTACAAACTTATATATTTCCCAACATCTGACTTAATTGTACTCCCAGTCATTCACACCTGCCAACAGCAATGTTCATGCACAAAAAACTAATTTCAAAATGTATACTCCTGAAGCACAACAGCTGTGCAATGAACCAGACGAGCAAGTAAACGGAATGAGCCTCAGAATGAAACGTATTGACAACATTCAGAAACATTACTACAAACTTCGGCACTGAAAGGCTATGCTACAATTACAGTGTCAGTGGGTGTCCCTAGTCCCCTTCCTCGCTCATGTTCGAAGCACTGATTGGTCTATATGATCAGGTGACATCATGATATACACCCCCTCCCCTAGCTAATTCATCAATTTTTTATTTTTTTCCTTGGTGTGCAATCTGTACTGTCCCAACACTTCTGTAAAGAAACACTTGATGTTATGATTCTGTGTGCAATTTGTAAACAGACATAAAAATGGAGGTTCAAAGAGAGATTATAAATACATTTATAAACAATGCTAATACTCTAGACAAAAACAAGTACAGCAAACTATAACCAACATGAATGGAAATGTGGTACAAAGCATTTATTGCTGCCTGGTGGCGGTTTCCTTGATGTAGCAGTTGGGACGACTCTGGAATTCTACTGTGGCAACAATATTTTCAAAATGTCAGAGAAGACATGAAAAGTTAATTTATTTTTGTGTTCACTTTTTTTTTTTTTTTATTTATTTAAAACTGTCCCAGTAAGCTTTAAGCTCCTTATAGGGTCTATACAAAATCATTTAACACACACAAACAGACAATTAGGTTACAACATTAGAAAATAAAGTAAATAAAATTAGGTGATAATATTGCGCTTATTAACACAACCGTTATTATCACTAAAATCATTAAATCATTAATTAAGTACTGTACAGTCTACAAAAGTCAGATCCACTTGCAGTTAAACGCTAACATACAGAACTAACAACAGTACAGACACATCAAAAACATGAACCTTGTGCTCACAGTACAAGCAATTCTTTATTATTATCAAGTGCTAAACATAAGATACAACTAACAATATACTGTAATCTAATTAATAATATAAAATTAAAGTCAGTCCAGTAATCTTTTACTAATATGTTCTTTAAGACATTTTTTGACACAGAAAATAAAAGAGGCGAAAAGCTCGTATATGGATAAGATGGAGGAAGGGCAAAAAGGTAGTAGGGTTAAGCTATTTAGGTATGTAAGAAAGGTAAGAGGAAGTGAACAGAAAATACCAACACTAAGAAGGGAAGGGGGACAAGAATCCGTAACTGATGAGGAGAAAGCAGAGGTGTTGCAGGAGCAGTACCTAACTGTGTTTGAGACAAGCAAAGAAGGTAGGTGGGAAAGTAGGGAAATTATTAGTTTTTACAATGATAGATGTAAGATAGAGATGGTGGCACTGAGAAAGGTACTGGGGCGACTCAATGATAGAAAAGCAGAGGGACCAGATGGTATTGGAAATGTAATGTTAAAGACGGGGGAAGGAGAGGTGTGCAGATACCTACAGGTACTTTTTAGCAAATCACTAGAACTTGGTAAGTTGCCAGCAGAATGGAAGACTGCAATAGTGGTTCCCATTTACAAGGGGGGAGGAGAGAAGAAGATGAAACCAGCCAGTTACAGACCAGTGAGCCTAACATCTAATGTTGGGAAAGTTATGGAGAGACTGGTGAGTGAATATATTGTGAGGGTAGGCCTAATGGAGAAGAACGAGAGTATGGACGATAGACAACATGATTTCAGAAAGGGGTTCTGATGTGAGACGCAGTTGGCAGGATTGATGGAAGATATAGGGGAGGCAATGGATGGGAGGAAACAGGTAGATGCGTGTTTTGTGGATTTTGAAAAGGCGTTCGACAAGGTGACACACGTAAAGTTAATGATAAAACTGAATGAGTTGTTGGAGGATAAGATGGTGGTAAACTGGGTGGGAGAGTATCTGAGAGGAAGAACCCAGAGAGTACGAGTAGGACACACACACTCAGAGGAAGGAAGGTTAACATCAGGGGTTCCACAGGGTAGTGTTCTAGGACCCCTCCTCTTTTTAATTATGATGGGGGATTTGGACATAAACATGAATTGTAGGGTTCGTCTTTTTGCAGACGACTGTGTATTGTACAAGGTGATTGGAGAGGGTAGGGGTCTGCAGGAGGACATAAATTGGAACAGTGGACGAAGGAAAATGAGATGAAAATTAACGTAAATAAAACAAAAATTTTGAGATTTACAAAGAAAATCGAGGTAGTCAGAGAGATATATAGATGGGGAGAACAGGAGATTGGAGAGGCGAACAGATATAAATATTTGGGAGTTATTCTTCAGGATGACTTAAGATGGGGCAAGCAAGTGAAGTGTGTCACAAGTAAAGGTAGAAGAGCACTGGCCCTGCTTGGAAAGGTGTTAAGGGGCACAGACAAGAAAGTGAAAGAAAAGGGATACAAAACAATGGTGAGGCCCATCTTTGAGTATGCGGCGGTAGTGGGACCCGTACGTGGGAAGGGAAGTGGTAGAGATGGAAAAGGTGCAGAGAAGGGCTGCTAAGTGGGTCACAAATAAGTGGAGAACACAGGGGGGGAGAGAGGAGGATTTCAGACCATCAGTAATGGTGAGAGGACTGGGGTGGGGCACACTGCAGGAGAGGAGGAGGGTGGAGCGGCTGGTA
>PNEQ01090655.1:0-19406 GCA_003012365.1 Medauroidea extradentata
AAAGACGAGCTGTTGGCTCGGTGTGCACTTTTGCGGACAAGTTTGTATCAATTGTTCTCTATCATGAAGCTTACGGGGACATTGTTATGATATTTTAAACAAGGAATCACCGAACCGGTACAAAGTACGTCTTTTTAATTAATCAGTCCTAATAATGTACATAATGGGCGCAATAACTCATTAAGACAACAGTCACTTTTCTAACAAGGAATTGCTTGTAAGTTAACGTGTCAAACACTTCATTGTTTACAATAACAACAAAATAAAGACAACTTTCGCCGCGCTATCACGATATACAAGGATTGCTCAAAGTTGGCGCCGCCAGCTGCAATACACACATTGACACGCTGCAACATCGCCTCTCGTACGCGGCCAAATATACCTGCATTATCTCGGATTTCGAGAGCGGCGGCGGCAATTCGTGCGACAAGATCCTGTTCATCTTGAACAGGCATCTTGTAAATCAAATTCTTCATGGCGCCCCAAAAGAAAAAATCAAGGGGAGTAAGGTCAGGGGATCGTGCTGGCCAAGGAAACAGACCAAAACGTCCTATCCATCGTCCAGGGTAGGTATCATTGAGGTAGTTCCGTACCCGTCTGGCGCTATGTGCCGGCGCACCGTCATATTGCGGCCACATGTTTCGCCGAACTTGGATGGGAACCTCTTCCAAAAGCTCCGGTAACACATATCTCTGAAAGATCAGATAATTATCAGCATTTAGTCTTTCTGGTATAATGTATGGTCCTACCAGATAGTCCCCTACAATGCCTGCCCATACGTGGACCTTGAATTTTTCTTGCCGGACACGTTCGTAGCTCTCATGGGGATTTTCGACAGCCCAACAGATATTATTTTTGGAGTTAAATAATCCATCCTCATTGAATGTTGCCTCATCCGAAAAGAACACCAAAGAAGGAAACTCGGGATTCTGACGGCATTCGCCCGAGTATCGCTCACAAAATGCACGTCTTAACGGATAATCCCGTCTGTGAAGCTTTTGTACTTTTGTTTTGTGGTACGCGTGGAACCCATACTGATGCTATACATTCCAAACTGTCTTTTGATCAACGCCTAACTGTCCGGCAACGCGACGGGTACTGGTACCAGGGTCATTGTCAACTGACTCTTAACACAGCGTCTTCGATCCTGTTCTGGGCATGCCGCCGAGCCGCTCGTTCTTGATGAACCTAAAACAATCATCCTAATTAATTTTATTGGTGACTAACGCAGCATTTGAAATCAGTATCAACACAGTATGTACTTACTTCAAAAGACCCATTTTCTCGAAGTCTACGATCCACTGTAGAAAAGTAAACATGGCTTGGACAAACACGCCCAGGAAATCGTTGTGAGTACAGGCGTCTTGCTGCATTTGCATTTGAACGGGCCTCACCAAAACACAGATGCATATATGCCATTTCAATAAATGTGAACCAGTTCATCTTCAGGGACCTTTATCACACAGCACCTTTCTTAACAGCGATGACAGAAACAAAACACGAGGCCGGCTTTTTCGCTGCGACCTCCCATAGCCACACACAGTTGTGAGTT
This sequence comes from Medauroidea extradentata, assembly GCA_003012365.1. Classification (NCBI taxonomy): domain Eukaryota; kingdom Metazoa; phylum Arthropoda; class Insecta; order Phasmatodea; family Phasmatidae; genus Medauroidea; species Medauroidea extradentata. The sequence goes on from PNEQ01090655.1 coordinate 1,553, forward strand.
TAACAGCCGTCAATGGGCAGACCACGCCGTCAACACAGTTGTCCCGTTCACCAGTGCTTGGGTGTCGACCCTGTCGTACCAATCTCCAATCTTATGCGAGACGGCCAGGTTTTTTTTCTTCGTTATTGTAAACAATGAAGTGTTTGTCGTAATTCTGCGTCATTTGACACGTTAACTTACAAGCTTGTTAGGAAAGTGACTGTTGTCTTAATGAGTTATTGCGCCCATTATGTACATTATTAGGACTGATTAATTAAAAATATGTACTTTGTACCGGTTAGGTGATTCCTTATTTAAAATATCATAACAATGTCCCCGTAAGCTTCATTATAGAGAACAATTGATACAAACTTGTCCGCAAAAGTGCACACCGAGCCAACAGCTCGTCTTTGGTAACAACTTTATCGAACATGCATAAAACAAATACAAACTAATGGGGCTGTAAACAAAAAAAAATGTACAACACAGCTAAAACAAAATTAATTAAATTATGCAGCAAAGGGTTACAAAGAAATAACAGTTGAAGTAAGTTAAAATTGCAAAAAGTAACGTTGACAACAAATTGTCGACACTGGGACACGAACCTCGGACCGCAAGTTTACAATGTTCTGACGCAGACACTGAGCCACAGAGACAGGTTGGATCGAAGGAACTCCTTTGAATACTAGTTCGTACACGCCTGATGCGGACACACCGGATGTGACGTCATGGAACCTTGAAGGCGAATTTTCGGGCCTTTCCCGTCCGTTCGGACCCTACATGTCCTATGTCAAATCACTTGTCTCGGAGTCCCCAGTGTCACTGCGGGGAGCTTTAAACAGTTAGCATCCTCATCCTGTATATATTTTGTTCATGTCGTTTTCATATCTACGCAATGGCAGACTTAAAATACCTCTTTATATACGAGATATATAAACAAACAATTTGACTAGAAATTCATGTTACTTGACACGTATGTAGTACCTGATACGATTTTATTTTTTTAATTTGGTTAATTTTTTTAAATCTTTCTCTTGAAAATTTGTGATAACATGGAATATTTGAGGATTATTTTGCAAAGTTTCTTAGTACTCAGATGCTAATTTAGTCAGTTTTAAGTAAGGTGACGTGAATTTAAAATTGTTGGTTTATGTAGGGATTTATACACACGACGTCCATAAACTACGGCCTATTAATCACACCACGCAATTCCTTAGCTAAACTGGAGACGAAAATGTTAGTGGCAAAATGTACATTTTCCATGCGCAATGTGGCAACACTGGACGGAGGTAGAATCCCCGCGTTCCACTTCCAAGTATTATTTTGTATGTTACGTCAAGTAAACATAGGATCGTACTTGGACTGCTCAGGATTTTAACATGCACACGTGATATACAGGCCAGAACAGTATTAGTAAGATATCTGTGGAGTGCAAGAGGAAAGTAACTACAATGCAGTGTTGCCACATTGTGCATGTAAAACGTCATTATACAACATTTTGCAATTACATTTTCGTCTCCAAATCGGCCTAGGATTCGCGTGGTGTGATTATTGTGTGTTTGTTTATGTACACCCGGTATACCTAATTTTAGTTATTTCATAAAATAATTGCATACTTTTTAATACACGTATGTCAAGAACTACAGGGCCGGCAGATAGCTAGTTTAACATTTGTACGAATTTTATTTAATCTGTTTTTATTGTTGTAGGATCACCGTGTTTGAAGATAAGACGAAAATAAATTAAAATTGTATTTCATGTTTGTAGAAGTACGTGACCAATTTTATCTTATGGGGTTAATTTTCACTGTGATGGATGTAAGCTTATTAATTATTCTGGTAACTAGCTGTTAATAACTCTTGTAGTTTTACAGTTACAGCAGTAAAAACTATTTTTACTTATTTAAAAGAGGCCCTGAACCCATGATTTGTACAGGCAAGCTGTATTTTTCTAAACATTTGTTGTGATTTAATGTAGAATGATGTAGATAATAAGTTTTGCAATGTTGCGTAAAACAGAACACTCACGACATACTAGACTACTGTCCATGCACTAGGCGAACTTTGTTTCTGCCAATAGCAAATAGGAATCGCTAGCGTCGCTTGCGTAATTCACTAAACATACATTATGTTAAAATTACACAGATGTGTTTGGAGGAAGCATGATTAGATCCGACGAACCTTGTTACTACTTTTTATTTCATCGTTTTTGCTGCTGAAGCATATCTAATTGTAGTAACTTACTATCGGTACTACAGTTACTATTCCTTGTTAAATGATATACATATTGTTTTCCTTTTCGAGGACTGTGTGTAATGTCAATTAAGTTACACGAAACCCTATTCTAACCATTCTTATCCATATGTTGCCCGCATGTGTGTTTTAGCTACAGATAAAACACAATCGTAATTTAGAAATGGTTAACATAAAAAAATATTTGCATCACCGCTTTACAATTGATCAATAAATAGGCACTTTCAAGGGTTGGATACTTTCAAATTTTCTAACCTCACATAAAGACTCACTCGTAAAAATTGTTTATCATCGCCACGTGAAAATAGATGGCTTTCTATTGGCTTTATCTAAACATTCGTGTGACAAGACTGTAGGCGTGTGACTAGTACTGAGTTCTAACGCCTGTGAGTCTACATGTTGCATTCTCAAATACTGACAACAAGCCACCATCTGGAGTTCACTTCTCACATCTACAAGTTGTCACGTGGCTAGAACCTTATACACAAGGCTTTACGTCATCACTAATAAGAAGGCGCCGATATTTACTTGGCAAAGACGAACTTGTGTTGGAAATACGTGTTTGCAGACAGTTTAATGTACTGCGTAGTTCTATCATCGAATCTGTTTAACGATGCAAAGTAATGAAAGAATATGTCAAGTTTTCATGTGTTAAATTCACAACTTCCAACTTGCGTGTATGATTTACATATAGCCTAAGTTAAATAAAGAAGCGTGGATATACTGAACAAACGTGGTTTGCATTCGGCCAAGTATAACTTAGTTTCACTTAAATTTTGTCATTGAAAATTTAGGGAAAATGTAACTAATCTTACGAAGCTCGGTTTGTAGTAATTTATTACTTACAATAAGGCAGTTCATTATAGTGTAAAAAAGAATGCAAACATTTTTAAAAATGCGAAAAGCAGAGTTCTGGGAATATGTTTTGTCTAGAGGACAGAGATCTGCGGCCAAGAACATAATATGCATAAACATTTTTCTGGAGAGTGTCCTTTATTTTCCTGGTACAAGAAATGTGTACTGCAGGCAGGACTGTGGACAAGGAAAAATTTTGAAAGAAATGTTTTTTGTAGACGCAAATTAACATTCGCTTCGGGTCGTTGTCGGTTTATAACATTTTGTTAGAAGTGTTGTGGATGTTGAGCTCAACACGGTGTTGGTGTTTCTTCTTGGACAAGAAATCCTTTCGAATTGGACTGATATAATGTTAAGTAAACATTTTTGTGCGCCTTAGGTCCAAAATTGATGTTACCTAATTGAACACAATTCATTAATAGTAGCCAGCAGTGTTAACTAAACATACACCATAACACAGTGCTAAGGTATTCTGACATATCTCTCCTAGAGTAAGACCGCAATGAAATAAAAATACAACATTTAAAGTAATGAAGTTAAAAAAAAAAAATACTCGCTTGACAGTGGCTTGAATTCACCAAACCCCGTGATATAACATGGCTCAACAAATTTGGTTCGTGTTCCTTATAATATAAATATGCTAAATCAAGTAAAATGGTCTTAAACTTTGTAAATTATTGATCGTTACAATTTTAATAATTTTCGTGACATATATTTCTTACACAAATCTTTGCGAAGAAATATTATACATTCTTGTTAAATAACGAACACCTCTGTAATAACAAAACTGTATGCTTTTATATTTTTATATATGCAAATATCTTCAGTCAAGAAATAAATAAACAGTATTGTCACAATAACGATAAAAAAACGTTCTTGTTTAGTTAGTACACAAATTTAATTAATTTCGTACCGTAATAAATAAATATAAGTTACAGCATAACTAAGTAAGAGTGAGTTTGTGCGATCGAGATTTACAGAATGTAATGTGAAAACTAATATAAAATTTTAACGGTTTGTTACAGTAAGTAAAGTAAGAAATTAAAAAATTAAAAAAAAAAAAAAAACACACAACAACACACGCAGCCCTTATATTGGACACCCCGAAATGAATTAATAAACAATGTAGGGAAAGTTGATATTCGATAGGAAAAATAAGGGAATTTACTTGAAATTCAGGAAAAATTGTGGAAATCGCCTAGTCGTAGTAATTTGAGGGGTTAATGGTTATTATCCGATCTGCCAGCACTTAAATACTGGAAGTTTATATTCTTGTCATAAGGTTGCTTAGCGCGTATTCATAAACACTTTGTAACAATGCAATGACTCTGTTTAGATCATAGTGCTATAATGATATTATGTTTTCAAAAATAATATGTCAGTAATCACGTAGAAATCTGCAAGATGCGTTTAATGGCAGGAACTTAACTGTGCGAATATGATTGCATATTAATTGTCTGTATCTTTATATCATATACAACATTAATGCGTAATATTATTATAACCATAAATTTGTGCATTTTAATGTATTTCAATCTTTTTGCTGTTAATTTTGGTAGTCAATAAATTAAACGTTAAATAAAAAGTAAATATGGTTTAGAAATATACTCTATTTCACATAAGTTTGGGTAAATTTGACAGCAACTTATGGGCAATAATTTTCAGTATTTTGTAATTTGTTGCACAATGCAAGACATTTTTAGCTCTAAAATTAATCTGAGATATCAATTTCAGTATTTATGCTGCAAAGTTTGTCTTGTGTATTGAGAAAAATAACAAAATATTACAAATTATTGCTTATAAGTTGCTGTCAGATTTATCCAAACTTATATGAAATGGTGTGTAATTAGGCCAACTATGGGTATTGTGGAGGCTGTTCTTTCTTTATTTCTGCCAGAAAATGAAAAAAAGTTAAAATTATTAAAACAATATTCATGAAAATTTAACATTTCCGTTAAGGGAATATCACGGATATTTAATTACATATTTGTGTGGTCACCTTAAAACAATGCTGGCCATGAATTGTAAAAATAGGATGCTATTGCACTGAAATAGCCTACAAGGCGTGACTCCTCTAGCGAAGACGGCAGAGCTACGACAACAAGGCTGTAGGAATTATGTTGTCTATACATGTTTCTGCACTCGGAGAATACCGATGTTCCTTGGGAGCGGGTAGTCTGTACATTTAGTCACGCCAAAGCCACGTCAGCCAGGTTTCACAGGCGTGAGAACCACACAATCCTTACGCCGACCGCATGTTCACATTGAACATTTCAGAATAGCACCCAGGACATAATCGTTTGCTTTTCTCTTTGCCATTGAACCACCCTCCCACCTCCTAGCTGTGCTGGGAACGTTAGCGGTGTTCAGATGTCGAGCATGGAGACATATCTGACGTATTAGGCAGGAAAGTGAAACATATGAGCGGCTCGACAGATGTCTGGTGATCTTCCTGAAAGGTAACTGTCGAATATGCAAACATTAGAATGTGAACACCAGCAGATTAACAGAAGTGTAACCTCCGATACTTCCAGGAGTGATGTGGGCCGCAGACGATATGCCAGAACATTGCATTTCGCTTATCTTTCAATTCACATTTCACATTTCAAACATTACATAAACGCGTCATTCTCGGACATATAATATATAACGCAAAATGCTTATATTGTTTCCTTCTATCTTACCTTCCACCTGACAACAATCTCCGACTTCCAGACATAACAGGAAACACCCAATCACAGTTCATAAAGAAACAAACCTAAGTGAAGAATGGTACAACTCTACATCTGTTGTTGGAAGTAATGTTCTCCGACTTGCAAGCAGATGTTAACGCGGCCAGACACAGTGTTACATACTCCGACAGTCAGTAAGCGTACTTGTTATGTGCAGAGTAGTAAGCGTGCTAAGTTATAACTAAGCTCACATACTTTACTGCTTGTAACTGAGAGTCTATTCAGCTGAAAGCGTGTTTCTTTCACGAAAATGTGTCAAGGTTTTCCCTACTACGCGTTAAAATTATCGCCAACAATCAATGAACAGCTAGTGCAAAAACGTTAAGCGGTATGGAAAGGCAATACTCCGAGCAAACGGCTGAATACTCAATCGTCGATCAAATCTAACTACTCATCATAATTCTATGAGACTGTCTTTCTGAGTAGATATCTTATCTGTGGACGTTTGTTTATAAAGCACTGGACGACAATATGCTTTGCTTTTGAGTCAAAAAATAAATAAAAAAAACTGTTTTAGAGGGGACAAAAGGCTTCAAGCCCCAAAATCCACAAAAGTAAGAATTTAAATTCTTATAGTTTTTTATGTGAAAAAATACAGGTCTGTATAGTAACCAAATTTCAAAAATACTCACCTTTTATAATTAAATTTTATACCAAAACCACTCGCGCATAGCTTTATAGATATTAAAATTATTTTCAAATCAAAACGTGAGTATTTTTGAAATGCGGTTATTACAGAGGCTTGGATATTATGAAATTAGAAACTATAAGAATTAAAGTTTTCCAATTTTATAGAGTTTGTGGCTTCAAGCCCTTATTGTTCTAAAAACAGTTTCAATTTTTTTACCCGGAAGTAAAGCATACTACCGCATAGTGCTATACAAGCAAACGTTCGCTAATGAAATATCTACTCAGCAAAATAGTTTCATCGAATAATGATGAGTAGTTCAGATTTTACCACGGGGAGGAGTTAACAGTAATTCCTCACTCGACAAGTTCAGGCGGCCTAGAAAATAAGCTAACAATAAAACATAACCCGAAGCCTGTATGACTACAACTTTAACAGTCTTAAATGACAGTGCTGGTCATTATCCTAAGCACAAATATTTACAGCAAAAGTTACTCAATAGTTTGCGTAATGCACTTTGCTACAGCCTAACTCATAACGCCTCCGGAAACACATTAGGCCTACTTGACAAATTATACAATCCGAAATTAGAAAAAAATATCAATTTTAATTTTCTTTTTATTCTACATTTTAGCTTCCGGCGTATGTAAAGTAACGTATTTAGTACTTACAGTGGCTCAGTGTTGTGGCGACACGCAGATGTAGCCCCTATACAAGCAGGGTCGCTATTAGGTAGCGTTGTAAGGTCGCAGTTTGAGCAGTTGTGGAGTGCGTACTGGTGTAACTCTCAACTTGCGCATAAAACATATGGCGTCCTCAACAACAAACATGTTTCGATATTTCGAATGGTTTCAGTGTGTTCAATAGCGTCTTCGGTACGCATTTGATTCATTTTGAATAAAATTGGATACAATACTTAACATACGATATATTTGCCCAAAATATAAAACATGTGAAAGTAAACTATTATAGTAAATTTAACAAAATGGAATTATAATTAAAATGTTTAATATTAACATTTTACGCAATGGTTCAATTTTAAATATATGAATTAAAAACATACGTGGTTAATATCCTACCATGAATGTTACAGCCTGGGAAATACAATAATTATGTTTGTTGTGTAGTTTAAAACAGTTAAAAGAAATAAATAAAAATTGTTAACTTAGTGTAGAAATAACTGTTTCGAGATACGTATTACCATGTCGAAGAACGTAAACAAGCATAAAGATACACCGGGAACTGCTCGTGACAGAGATAACAAACTACTCCACCATGAATGCCTTCAGAGCTAGAAGTAATTACCACGGTTATTAATACTTGATTGCTGACTGTGCCCTAAGACAAGTGTGAATAATCTATGTGAATATATTAAAGGGGGCCAGTCAAACGTAATTAGGGTATCGTATATAAATGATATGAAAGTTGCGGCGAGATACATAGGCGTGCAGGTTGTAGAACACGAGCACTAGACCAACTGTCCTCTAGTATCGTCAGTGCAGCTGGACACTTGAGTGACTTGGACTCAGTAACTTGACATATAATAATACATCCCAGGTATGCTCAGTAGGTTATTAGCGTGTATAACAACAGACTCCAGTCGCCCTGGATACCATCCACCAGCCCAGCTGTGTGTGTGCGAGCACTGGCATTGTGGAACGACGCAATAAGGGACGGCATATCCCTCTCTGGTTTTGTCACACCTATTTTTTTTAACTCAATTGAGACTATTGCCCTAATTATTCTGACAAAATACATGTTGCCTTCCATTAAGTAACTTATTCATGCCGCGTTGTCACATACCCATTATATCTAAATATATTCGCAATCTAAACTGTGTTTACACGTGGTTAGTGTGCATGGAATAGGGCGCAAGTAACAGATAGGAAACAACAGGAATGGAAGACACGGTTGCACAATAGCCCAACCTCTCAGATATGAGCAGTCCATTCCCACCGTATCTTTCCACACCTGTGACAATGGTCCAGGATATTCCTTCCTCGCCTTAACTTAGGAAGGAATTGTTTTACTTTATACCGACAACGGTAACGTTGATATCAAAATGTCCTACAGCTGGATTAATCAAAACCTTTGACATTAACTTACGCTGTTAGCAGAAATTCAACACGCAATGGCAAGGGACACTTTGCAATGAACTGCTTGTACGATGTATAGTGTGCAACTATCACACGGCAGTTAAGAAATGTGTCGGCGGAGGAAACTTGAGTGAGTACTCCCAACAAACAAGATATAACTCCTATGTGTTCTTAATCCCGCGCTAACCTGTTTATTTCTGCGAGCAATCTAATTTCGCTTAAGTTCAAATGTTAGGGTGATTATTACCCATTGTTGAGCAACTGAAGTATATTTTTCGTATTTTAAATGTATATTGTCATATTTTGAGTCAAAAGAATTTTTTACACTTCAAATTATTTTGTTTGTTTTTATTTTTATGTTTTCGGTTATTGGTATATTATTGTGTTATTTTACGTTCTGAATTTTTCGGTTTTCCTTTGGACTGTAAAAATACTATCAAGAAACTTTTGTGTAGTATATCAAAATAAATTAAGTATCTGGCGGAAAGGCAAACACAAATTATCAGATCAAGAAAAACACACGGATGTGTGTCACACACAATCTTATATTATGTAAGTGTGTTTTCTGTTTTATTAACAAAATGAGGGGGATTAATTAATGTTGTAATTTATAAATGGATATAATACATTACTTACACACATATATACGTACATTATATATGTGAGCCCATTGCTGCTGAGGTGTAAAAAGTCTGGAGCACGGTTATTTCTTCTTGTGCGGGGCGAAATCGTCGTACCTGTTTGACTGGCCGATTCGACTACTGCTTTATGCTTTAGGTCGGGCATTTTCTGAGGTTTGGTGTTCCACGAAGTGCGAGGTAGGATAGCTGCTTTTTATTATTTAAGATTGTCAGTTTACACGTCTCTGTTCTTTCAGCGTCGATGATTTTATCATGACTTTATTCTGTTAAGAAAGTTACGTCAATTGAAGAAAAATATTTGTAACGTGATTAAACAAAGTGTTAAAAGTACCTTGAATTATTGCTTAATAAGTAAATAAACTATTTATTACGTGATTATGTAAAGTGTTACAAGTCTCAAGCAATATTGCTAAATAATTAAATAATTCTTGTGTGTAATATTTACACTGCTTGGTAAATACGCGAATTATTTGCGTTTTAAATTGTGTGTTTGAGTATCGTAATTTAAAGAATTCGAACATGTTTGTTAAACGTAATTAGCTTCTATTTTGAAGATTGTTTCACTGAGTCAGTTCTGCATTGTCTTTGGAATGTTTGCAGTGCTAATTATTTGTAACGGCGAGGTACTGACAAAATATTACCACATAAACTTGTAGCTACGCTGGATTTTTTTTGCAAGTAACTTTAATTTGGTAAAAATTTAAGCTTCGTAAAAAGTTGAATGGCGCGATTGATCTTCCTCCATTTCAAATAATTTGTTAATTGTTTTTGAAGACTAGATGATTATTTGGCTTGAATGTTTCTCGGAGTTTTATTGTGCTAAATGGATAATTGATTTTCGAGTCAACGTCCCCCCCCCTTTTAATCTCAAAAGTTATAACGTCTTTTGGTAAGGCCTTGTGGCACAAAATGCGTTAAAATATAGGCCTACATGCACACATATGTGGAAACTTAATAAATTAGGTTTTATAACAATCTACGATAAATTATTTTCCTCCTGTCGCAATATTCAACGAATATTAAGCATTGCATTTTATTTTAAACTCCTGTCTGAAAAACTACTCTACAATAAAAAGTTAATGTTTCCACTGTTTCCCCTGGAAGGTAGGCAGAACCTGAAGCTCACTTATTTATCTGCTGGAGGTGATACGAGGGGTAAACATACCGGCGAGACTGGTGTGCGCGTCAAAATAATACAGATTATGTGGAACGTTCTTCTAGTATTTTTAAAGGGGTACAGAGATTTAAAAACTAACAGTGTTTAGCAATTTAAAGGGGCCCTAAAACAAGTTCGTGCTACATATTTTTTTTATGTAGAAACATTGCTTAAATATTTTATTTAAATAATAAATATTTTGCGGCTAATTTGAGCAGTTTGGCAACTCACGCGACACCCTGCATATTTGCCTATCCTATATACGTGGACTTCGCTCAAATTGAATTTACTTAACAATTTGCTTTATGTCTCGTTGGCAGCGAGGGCATTATACAAATGTATACGAGGCCTGGAACTAGGAAAGGAGTCGGTCATGGCCTGTTTTAAGGAATCACCACAGCAGTCGTCTGGAACAATTTCGGGAAACCATGAAAAACTAAAATTAGGATGGCCAGAGCTGAGGATCGAACATGAGACCTCGCGAATGCTACTTCTATTAAGAACGTATTAATGCGATTGTTAGATGGTTGAGGCACCAAGAAACTTGCTAAACAAATGTTTGCTTGAGTATATAAAACCCAATTAAAGGCCACACGAATTTTATAGTTCAGGTGATCGCCTATCCTATACATTTTCCCTTTGCCCATGCAAAGAAGCAAAGGAGCGTTAAGGGTGACAATATCACTCAGATAAACGGATATGCAGCAGCTACGAGCAGGGAACTAACGCAATGTACACGCTCCACATATTACTGAGTTTACAATGGCAATAAGTAGTAAATATCATATAAGGCTGATAAGTGAGGGCCAGGCTATCACACACTGAATGCAGACATGTATTAGTGGCAGCTCGTAGTAGGCAATCTTCGTACCGTAAAGGATGACATGAAAATATGTCCTACGATCAAGAATGGTCGAAATAAAAAGGGCGGGGGAAACGGGAGATCCCCGAAAAAACGCGCCGGCCAGCGACATCGTCCGGCACGATTCCCTCATGCGAAAGTCCGAGGCCTGGCCTCACCGGGAATCGAACTCGGGTCGCCTTCATGGGAGGCGAGTGGTATGACAACACAGCCGCCACGACTCCTGTGGTAATGAAAGCAGCGAACATTTAACATTTTGTTTGGTGGGAAATTTGCAGCAGAGCTCACCACAAGCATCTGTACCAGTTCCGTTAGTATCTAGTTGTAAGAGTTCACAGGAATAGTAGGGACCCTTGATTTTCACGAAAAGTTTTATTTTCACAAAACTGTTTCAATACCTTGCGTACAAATATGAAGCTCTTCTACGTGGTTATTGTTACTGCATGCCAGTTTTTGTATAGAAACGTATCTCGTTCGGATGAGACAGTAAGAATAATGTTAGCGAGACAGTGAATGTATGTGGCTTGTGTGTAGAACCAAAGACTCTGAGAGTTACGAACATTCACCGCGTGGCTATGACGCACAGCTGAAAATACGCACAAGTATTGGAAAATTATAATCCGAAAATATATCCGCTTAAATAAAGTGTCTCTATGAAAAGTCAACTGCTTATATAGTCGGTGGGGTTGTTATAATTGCAGGGGTGTAACGATTCATAATGACCTTGGTACAAAAATGTTCACAGCCACGTTAGATATTTTTATTAAGTGTGAATTTACACTGTTTGCGACACCTAAAGACGTAAAACAAACATTCCCTATAATAATCAACTTTCTTTGAACCAGTCGGTTGAAAAAATTTCCGGTGCAGAAAGCTCGGTTCCCCGCAAACGTTTTAAAGTTCATCTTACGCTTAAAATATTATCATTTCTTAAAAAAGGAATATTAAATGTTTTTGTTAGGAAACTCCTAAAATGTAAAAATTTCCCAGAGCAGGACCCGTATAGCCCCGCTTATGGTTTGGGATGTGGGTATATGAACTTATTGCAGGCAATGTTTCCTCCTATCCCTCCAACTAACACACACAGCTGTACCCGCCTCTGACAAGTGTTGTACTAAAAGTACCACTCCGGTCACAACTGAGATGTGTTACATGTCCATCGACAATCACCTGATGAAGAGGTTTGGTAGTTTGGTCAGAACAATGTATGAAGACATGCAACACAAGGAGAGTATAGTATAGTAGAGACAGACGAGTGTACTCACGGCTAGCATGCTCCAGGTTCCAGTAGAGACGCTGTGATACTGGTCAAGCCAGGCGCCAGCACTGCTACATAACTGCCGGAGTGATGGTAGTGTGGAGGGGAGAGGGGAAGACCAGGTTGTTGTCCGTCTGCTGAGGCACGTCAACCATACTTCTCTACACAGCCAGCAGTCCTGTGCTGTACTGTACCTTCCTCGTTGTACTTCGATGTATCAGTGTACTTGGAACTGATGACAACACACTCTTTCAACACACTGTGCATTCATTGTGCCTCCTGGCGCGACCAACGATACACGTATTTACACGTTCAATAAGAATTGCCTTAGTACAACCCGTCATGTAAGAATTACACTATTTCCTATTCCTTTATACGGTTGTTGCTATAGAATAAGCAGTGTTTTCTTCTGCCACTAGTGACTTCTGCACAAACACACTCAGCTGGCTCTCAAACTGTGCAGTTCGTCAAAGTATAAACAATTATTCTATAGAAATTTGCGCACACGATAGTCTTCAGAAATGTCAAATAATGGATTACTTATGTGAGACAGACTATACATGTAAAACCCGCAAATGCCACAGTATACTTTTTTTGCTTATCTCGGCGAGGCCCACATTGATATAGGATATTTAGGAACGTTAAAAAACCTGAATACTATGGTATAACTTACTGTACGAGGAGGGAAGCGAAGGTATTGTACCAGAAATGCCATGTACGTGTATTCAGGTCCTATACTGGAGAAGAAACAGGAGATCCCCGAGAAAACCCACCGACCAGTGACGTCATATGACATATTCCTACATTGAATATCCAGGGAACGGACCCAGACGGTAATCTAGCCCGGGTCTCCATGGTGGGAAGTGAGTGGTCCAACCACTGTGCTAACCACGGAGTCTTCTGTTATATGAACAGTAGGTACAGTAATATGTCGAACACTCGGCATTATATTCCTACATGTGTTATTCTTGTACAAATATTCTCCTCCTCTCAGAGCTGAAAATAGTCTGTGTCCGAAAACTTAATCATCAGAAGCGACGGGGCGCCCACGAATATCAAATAACATGCATATACGGAACGACACTTAAAACGATACGATGTTACCCGTTGTACTTTTCGTCGTCGGATTGTTATGTGATGCATGTAAATTTATAGCTAGCATGACACAACAGAAGTCAGTTAGGTGGGTTGATCCCTGTCAGCTAACAGGAGTGTTTTTTTATTTAACGTAAATTAGGGAACAGAGATTGTAGTACGTTATTCCACTCGACAATATAGGTGAGTCATCTTCACTGTCTGAAATCGATAATGACATGGTGTCTCTTATTATTGTGACCAATTTAGTCGCTCTCTGTGATACTCGCTGTTTTCTTGTCAGCCACTACTCGATACAAGTTATGGAAGACGATGAGTTTACTTAAGCGGTACGCCTACACCCCACGCTCCAAATGCGCTGCAACATAATCGTAAAATATATATTTTTTAACGAAACTATTCCGCATGTGACCACTGTGCTAATGTACGAAAAGAAACCAGTCTTCTCACAAGTGCGGGACGACATTGTTAGAACACCATGCTCATTGAAACCACAGTTTCCAAGGCCTCCAACATAGCTAAAAACTGCCTTTTCTGACTATATTACTTTAAAATATACTAGGCGCCACGTTGGCAGAATGAGCAGACAATTCGCCTCCCACCAATGAGATCCGGGTTCGATTCCTGGCGGGGTTGGTCCTCGAATTTTCTAATATGGGAATCGTGCCGGACGATGCCGCTGATTGGCGGTTTTTCTCGGGGACCTCCCATTTCTCCCGCCCTTGCATTCCGGCACCATACCATACCTACCTTATGTCACCCCTCACCAGCGCTGAGGGCCTAAAAGTGTACTAACCGGATGTACGCGAAACTCATATAGAATCGTACACTGAACTTTGCTACAAACTTTCCACCAGTAAAACTGGTCACCTCTCAAAGTACAATAGAGTAAATCTAGATCTGCTGAAAACTCGTACGTTAGGTCAGCGACGTGGTAATTGATGTACACATCAAGGCCACCCTTATAGCTCCCGTCCTTTCTAAGGCTCTAGCGCGCAGGTAGGCGGGCACTTAAGTTGACCTCCTATTGGACGTGTCCGAGGTCTACAAGAGCGAATCACTAATGACATAGGAACGTGCATCACACTTCAACCTAGCATTTGGCTCAAGTAAGTGAACAGGCGCGAAGTATTCTCGCTGATACCTCGCTTCTATGAGGTTTTCATTGGTGACGTCATTTTACAGCGAACAAAACGTTAAAAGACGCTATACGTAACCTTTACTTATTTTGAGATCCTGCACAAAAATGCCCATACAATAAAATAACAAAATGTACATACTTTGCATTTTCTGCAATGATGATATGAACATTCAAAAATTATTAGTATAGGTATCTATGTGGGTGCACAGACTTCTAATGTACTTTAATTGCTACTACTAAGCAGACATCACTTTCTAATGTTGCTTACTTTTCTAATTAACTTACATTTGTCTAATCTCTGGTATACATATATACATATTAACGCACATATATGCCTTCGTTGATTGGCAATTTGTATGACAATGTATGTTGATCATCACTTACGACCGTTTTTAAGATAGTTAAACTATTGCGTGGTGTATTGACTTAAATAATATACCACGTTTGGCGCAATTTTTTTTATTAAAAACGTTGCATTAAAAATAATTTCATATACATTTCTTCCGATTTCTCAACTTTTCCCAATTCTTACGGGCGATTTTAAGGTGCACATCTGTACAATACATACGTTATTCGTAGATACATTTTTTCATTGATGTTGTAAAAGTGACTACCAACAATTTTTACAATTTGTATGATAAATAATATAATAATAAACTTTTGCATCGTATTGTTAATGGAGTGGCTACTGCAGTCTTATTATTGTCATTTATATTTGTTTACTGTGAAAATAGTATTTTGTTGAAAGGTTTGTTTACTTTAAATTATACAAGAAGTTATAACAATTTTCTTTCCTACACCTTTATTTCTTTCTAATGAAAGTATATAAACAAAGTTTGGTTATTGGTTTAATCAACTGTGCGTGAAAAAGAAACAGTTTATATTTATAAAGTGAATAAAATGTATAAAAATGATAATTAAATATCCAGTCACATGGACAAACCTTCCCTTTCAGCATGTTCGGGTCCTAGAAGTGCGACAGAGGTAGGACAACAAAGCACCCACATCACGGCATATACTAGCCTCTAGGCACAGGTCTGCCAACTGATGTGCAGTCTGTTCAACATTCAGGAGTGCCAATATAATTATATCATTAAATATTACAGGTAAAGGTGCATAGGACTCGCCTAAAGAATTTCTATAGAAGTTCTGTGCCACGGTTTCCACTCTTTAAATGACCGCAAATAAACACCAGTTTTCACCAGCGAGATAATTAGCCTCAAGATATGTGAAGGTCGATGACCCGGAATGTATAAACACTCGTGTAATAATAGTTTAATGATATCCTCCATAGCGATATCACTCACGCACTTTGACCAGTTATCTAATAAATGTGTGTCGACCAACGCTCTGAACACGGCTGGATATGCGGTCTCCTGACATCGACACTAATACTGTGAGGAAACAACGTGTTTCATAACTGGTTTACTATCCCTTAGACTGTTACATATCTTGTTTCATCACACATTTTCTGAACACTTTAAAACTATTTATTCGGAAATAATAATGTCTCTACAACTCTATTGGGAAAAAATGTAGAAATACGTTTATTATTATCTGAAGTGAGGGGAACATATAACTAAGATAAAACGTGACAAAATAAACAAAATTAACGACTAGAAGCGCACAACGAAACAGAACTTGTATTGCACCTTTAAAAATAATTTTTGTCTGTGAAGTGAGGAAATCATTTATGAAATGCGATTCTTCATCGTTGAAAATATGGCACACGTTTTCCGTTTTTTTTTCCAGCGCTACAATGCATAAACCTACGTTGTAGCTGAATTCTAGTGTTAACTGACGTATGACACTATTTAAATTGGGAATAATCGGTTTGTGGAAACATGGCATCATGTCGGCGCATAGCGTCGTAGGCCCTGGCGACTTTTATCGTTAGCAGAGCAGGTCAATGTCCGATATTACCAAGGTGATGTACGTTCATATGTTGAAATACGGGTTTATATCAACTTAATACACTATAATATGTCTCTTAACCCATTAGTCATCGTTTGTAGTATACGGTTTGTTTGTAAGTTTCCATGTAAGCAATATGACCGTCGTTGAAGAAATGAATTGAAATTCCACATGTTGGTCTCAGCTATAGGCAAGATTAATACTAAGGAATGTAGCTGGAGAATGTGTCACGTGAGCTAAGATTGTGATTGAATGTTGATGAGAGGGGAAGCGGGAGTAGACGGAGAAAACCTTAGCGCAGTTACATTAATTATAGTACTCGGCACATGAGTGAGAAGCCAAATGTCGTGAAAGGTAATATTGAACAGCTCGCTCATTTCAACACCACAAGATGGTGTTGCGCCCTCGTGGTTCGGCGAGATAACAGCTCTTACATTCCGATCTGCATATGTTTAATAAAAAGGCAGAATGTAAACGAATACATTGCATATTAAAAATGTGGTTATTTATACATTTTAATTACTTATGTATTCTAGCAAGTTGGGTAGCAAATATGAGTGGACTCTTTGTAAGAAACAACTTCTCAGTACTTGCGACATGATACTCTTTCTCTTTATCTCTGTAAATATATTTCCCGAAAACTTTAAAACTCGGAAATTTAAAATTATGCACTTTATATGCAATCCGCCTTCATTTATAATAGTTTTAAACCATCATTGAGTATCGTGGCGCTTGCTAAATGAACAGCGAGAAAGTATTGAAGAAGTTGTGCAATGCTTGTCAAAACTACTGGTACACAGCTGTCCAGTATTCTACTGAACTGTATTAGGAGACGTGCAATATGGGAAACCTTGCACAGAACTCTAGTACCCAGTGTAACTGCCCGGTTAGCTAACGACTGAGGCCAGGAGACGTGCAGTATAGGAAACCTTGCACAGAACTCTAGTACCCAGTGTAACTGCCCGGTTAGCTAACGACTGAGGCCAGGAGACGTGCAGTATAGGAAACCTTGCACAGAACTCTAGTACCCAGTGTAACTGCCCGGTTAGCTAACGACTGAGGCCAGGAGACGTGCAGTATGGGAAACCTTGCACAGAACTCTAGTACCCAGTGTAACTTCCCGGTTAGCTAACGACTGAGGCCAGGAGACGTGCAGTATGGGAAAACTTGCACAGAACTCTAGTACCCAGTGTAACTTCCCGGTTAGCTAACGACTGAGGCCAGGAGACGTGCAGTATGGGAAAC
>PNEQ01090656.1:5172-19506 GCA_003012365.1 Medauroidea extradentata
TCCGAGATGATCCTGAGATCATCTTGTGCCAGTTAGTCCAGGGTTGGTCCTATAGTCCGGACCAAGTGTTACCTTATTCATAAACGCCAAGTAACGTCGGACTAGATATAGTCCGCGTCTATGAATAAGACAAAAATTAGTCCGACGATAATCCCGCACTAGTCCGGGTCAAAAACGACTATGAATAAG
The DNA here is from genome assembly GCA_003012365.1 of Medauroidea extradentata. Lineage (NCBI taxonomy): Eukaryota > Metazoa > Arthropoda > Insecta > Phasmatodea > Phasmatidae > Medauroidea > Medauroidea extradentata. The sequence continues at coordinate 5,362 of PNEQ01090656.1, forward strand.
CCCCTATATAATTTGTTCCATATCCGAACTAAGTTCTTCTGGTGACACTTTCTTGATAAACTCCTCCAGGCTTTTCATCCGGCAAAAATACTACATTTCGAATCGTATTCTTTGTACAACATGCACTCCAGTGCCTCACGATATATTTCTTTTAATTAGACACGTGGGAGCCTGTGTTTGTTTACTTTTTACGCGCGCTTTCCTGTTTTTCGTCTGCTGCTCCCAAGCAGGTTATACCTTAGTGGATCCGTCCAAGGGATAGAGTTGAATATTAAGATATTCCGGACACGGCTAGACTGTACTTGTCCAAGGTTACCGATGGTTTCAGAGTAATCTCTACTCAATCAAGTAAACCAAGTAAGTTTTCCGTAAACACCTACCGAAGACTTTTTTTAAAACTGGCGTTGGCGACAGTGCGTGTAAATAAACATTGTTGAATAAATGAAGAATGAAACAATCTAAATGTTGATTGTTGCAGCTGTTTAACCTGATGAAATTATGTTCGGTCGCAGTATTCCGTTTATGAAATATTGTAATCGCTTTGCATTTCCATGGCAAAGTAAAATTAGAGCGGTGAGTTGGTCTTTTATTAAAATCACATAAATTGCATCGCTTCATGTGTTTTACAAATACCGGCCAATGAGGATAATTATTAGTTTGAAGGAACAGTAGGCTATCATTCTATGATAATGTGTTTCTGTGTTATAGTTATGCTTTATGTTTCTCTAACTTGGACCGGTTGTCAGTAGTGGTAATGGGGTTCATAGGTTATGATAGGTTAAGGCCCGTTTCACAATGCGCAGTCTGCATGTTTTTATTTTGGTAAAATTGCCTGATTTACTTTTAGAAGCATAGAAAATCTCTAAAACAATATTTGTTTACAGCACCTGATTACGTGTATAACGCCTGATTGGTTGGAATTTTTTGGCAGTCCAGCAGTCAGAAATATAATTTCGCCATCTCCGACTGCTGAACTGCAGACTGTTCGTTTGCGGACTGCGCATTGTGAATACACATATCTTAACGTACATATTAATCTCTGACAGCCGACGGCGGACTGCCAACTGCCGACTGCGCATTGTGAATTGGGCCTAAGGCCGTGTTCAGTTTCAGTGCAACGTGCCCTTGATCACTTCCCTTTGAGTCCTGTACCCTTGTTCCCTTCATGAAGTAGGCTGCATTTTGCGAATTTCGGACGTAGGGTTTGAGAAGGGTAAGTGGCTCGTCCCCTTAGCTGAAGGGGACATTTTAAGTTGCATATCGCCCTTGGTATGAATTTGAACAGCGGCTTGTGTGATGTCACTTCTGTGATGCACTTTTCAATGGCATGAAGCGTGGTAAGGAACCTTAGACAGCCAATTTGAACACTAAGTCGACTACACTAGAGAATAAGATACCGGACATAAAAGCAATATTTTGGCGACAACGAATAATCCAGCTAACAACCGTTTAAACTGGGTTGCAATGGACATACACACAGAATAAAAAATAAGAGCCATTGGAATCACAATAGCGCGACAGACGTGAAGTATATAACTAGTCTGTCGATCAGGTAGAGGCTCCTGTCACATCAACGTGGCCGCCTCGGCGGTGATTGGCTGACAATTTATTCATGCACTTCGCTTTACTTCTATTGCGTTATGGTGATTCCAGCATTAAGTTAACCTGCATGCACTTGTCTGACTAGCTGCAACCATACATAGAGATAAGCACTTAAGGGCAAGTTTTAATAGAAAATTTGATTTCTGTCAAAAAATAGACCATAAGAATAGGTAGGGGGAAAATGAACAAACCACTATTTTAAAGAACTTATTATTATGATATTTCCTTCTTTGAGCAATGCTCATTGAGGCAGTTTTTAAATTAAATAAAAAAACCTATGAACACCATTGCTACTACTGACAACCGGTCCAAGTTAGAGAAACATAAAGCATTGAACGTAGATAAATTTTAGCTCCCTGCAAGTACCTGTAATAGTACAATTTTTATTTTCTAAAGTTGAGCTTCTAAACAAGTGTTGTGGATTAATTGTATAAATTTAACGTGATCGTACAATATTCACTTTGTTGTGTACAACAATACAATAACATTAGGCTACTGATAACATTTTAACAGTATCGGTCCATGTACAACTATTCAAGTCATGCAAGTGTTGGTCACATTTAAAACACAGAGTATGTAGGGCCTATATTAAATTATTAAATTATCTGCTAGAGCAAGAGCTGTTACATTAAATCTTTCATAACTTAATAAAATACATTTAAACATTAGTACGGTTATATGTACGTTGACATAAACGCTGCCTTATTTTATGTGACTATAAGCTAAAATTAATCAGTTTAAAAAAAATCTAATTTAAAGGCAGCTAAGGGTGAACTTAAAGCGCACATCAAATGTCGCGTTGCCGCAATGAGCCTAGTGCTGAACTAGTTCACAAGATTCCCACAGATCCATTGTGATAATATAATTTTACAGGCAGAACGTCTATATCGAAGATCAATGCACAGTTCTATTTGAATTTTACATACATCCGTTCAGTACATTTTGAAGTACACTAGCTGAAAAAGGCAGTTGTTAACAATGTTGGAAGGTTTAGAAACAGGGTTTTTAACAAACATGGTATGTTAACAATTACATTTTTATCCTTGTACAAAGTGAGTTTTCTTTTTACACATTGGCACAGTGGGAGCACGTTTAGTACCTAGTTTCGTTAAAAAACATGTATGTTTACAGCTCATTTGAAGCGTATGGTAGGCGGCATCCTTAAAGTAGGCATGATAATTTATTTTAATTACTACTTGGTAACTTAGATGAGTGAACTCTGGGGTCCCTTTGCAAATCCAGCAACAGTTTGTATTGGCTTCTGTTAGTGAAAAAATAACCATTTAAATGCGTAAATTATTTATGTTTTGTTTTAGGTGTCCCTGCAGTCTGCAGCTCAGTGCAGTGATTGGTTATTTCCAAATGTACATTTGGGACAGACCTTCCGGCTAGGAAGTCTTGACAAAAAACTAAAATGGTTCAATGTTGTAACTTATGGTTACTCTACGCATGTGCCAGGAAAGAAGGTGATGGCATTTTATCTGGCAGATATCGGAGAAGGTATCAAGGAAGTAACAATAAAGGAATGGTATGTTGAATTAGATCAAATTGTAAGTTAAATTTCCGTTAATTAGATAGTTAAAGATATTTTTTTAAACTCTTTTTAAGTAGTGTGTTATTAAAAAAAATACCAGTGAATTTTCTTTGGCCATTATTTCTTTACGAATTACTCTGGTTTTCTCTGGTCCTATGCAAACCTGAAATAGCATTACCTTGCTTACTTTTTACATTGCCCTGAATTTTACACCAGTTTTGAGACTTCATCTGTGCTTTAACAGCATATATGTCAGTGCTGGTGACAGGTAGTATGAGGTGATTATGGAGCATAATTGGAAGCGGGGGAAGCGAGAGATTCTAGAGAAAACCCTCTGACCAACTGCATTGTCCGACATGGTTCTATTATACGAAAATAAAGTTTGACCTTCTCGGAAATTCGGAAATTGAATCGGGATCACCTTGGTTGGGGTGATTGCCTTAGCCGCTGCACCAAACACTGCCACGGCTGTTCAGTTGATGATGATTTTTCAGCCTGGGGGCAGGTTTGAACCGCAGAGGGAGCACTTGAGATGCAACAAGAGGCGCTTGTGAAAATGTAGTAGGTATAATCCTAGTTTGTAGTATTGGTCACATGACTGGATGTACTCAGTCGTTTGCATGCTTACTGAGCGGACTTAAATCCAAAGAGTAGTATGTTGGTGGCCTTTAAAATCTGCAGAAGTGTTAATTTCGGTCGGAGATCTGGCAGACCAGGTTAGAACAATGCAGAATATATTTTATACTGGTACAATATACATATATGTAATTGAAAGGTTAAAAATGTATACGTTTAGAACACCTAATTACTAATTATATAATTTATTCCATATCTGAGTTTTGTTCTCTAGCAATATTTTTACTTGATAAACTGCTCCAGACCTCTCGGTCAACAAAAATTCTATGATCCGACATAGTATTTTTTGTGAAAATGCACTCAAACTACCTTTTTTTTTCACATACACATGCGGGAGTCTGTGTTTGTTTACGTTTTAAGTGGACTTTTTTATATATTGTCTGCTGGCTGCTATTATACCCTGCTCCTGAGCAGGATAGATCTTAGTGGATCCGGCATTGAAATTGAGTTGAATATTTAGAGATCTTGAGGGCCAGTAGATCTTTATCGCATGACATTCTTGACAAATTTTAGAGTAATATCGCCGCTATCGAGTAGATTCGATGTAGTTTTCATAAACGCCTTAGGTGAGGATGAAACTTTAAGGTTCGCCATTGCCTTTCAGAGAGTGGGGATGGGAGGACCATCACGCAACATCCAGTCCCGAACCTAGGGAGGTAACTGTAAATATTGACCACCCTGGCTGGGAATCGAACCAAGGGCCCTTGGTCCATCTGCCAGGAGCACTTACCACTGAGTCAAGCCCTGTTTATTTGAGTATTATGAAAAAGGGCAATACTGTACTTGTTCAGCTTCATAGCATCAGCCAAAGTTTTTCATCACTAAACAAAAGTTGTTTTATGAAGACTGATATTGCTGTAATTATTTCACTTTTTTTTTAGGTATGTCCAGGTCGGTGACAAAGTTTCTGAGTTTGACAACATCTGTGAAGTTCAGAGTGATAAGGCATCTGTCACGATCACCAGTCGATACGATGGAGTCATCAAGAAGCTCTATTACAATGTTGATGACATCGCCTATGTTGGAAAACCTCTGGTGGATATTGAAATTGAGTCTGGTATTAAATACCTACATTAGTATTTCTTGCACAATATTAATCAAATATAGCTTGTATTTTTGCAACGGTATAATTATTTAATGCAAGGAATTTTTTTGATATGGTATTCTGGGGCATGATGTTATGAATTCAAAGTCGAATCTTTATTTTCTCAGTATTTTGCTGGTACAAGTATTTCAGTTTTTTCAAAAATTTTAACTCGAAATAGGATTTAAATAGTACAATGAACAAACTTTTTTTATAACAGTATTTCCGTTCAAACTGCACAGGGATTCATTGTGTATGGGAAAGGCGCATTAGGCAGATATGTACATATTTATGAGAAGTGTTCAGTTATGTTATGACCAAATATTGTAAAATGACAGTATAGGAAACTACAGCTTTTTAGCAGTGTTAAATGTGCGAGAACGTGTAACGTGCATCGTGAACTGGAAACACTAGCAATATTCACATTGTTATGTCTCTATTTTCTACAATGGTGGTTTAAAATTTACGGACTGAATTTCAAGGCTAATACATATTATGAGAATGTGTTAATAAATATTTTAAATTTTAATTTATCAAAATTATAACTAAAAAAGCATGTATATATTCTAAAATCGTGATAAAATTTCAATTTATTAATAACAGTATGTAAAACTATAACTACCCATAGGTCAATGAGCTACTGCAGAAGAAACAGCATTTGTATTAGTGAGAGCTGTAATCAAATAACATGTCTTTTTTTTTTTACATATGAGTTTCCTATATTGTCCTTGTATAATATTTGGTTATGACTGTCAACTATTTGATGTATTAGCACTAAAAACATTGGGTTTATTAGACCCTAATAGTAACTTTTTGCTATATGTAAACAGCTTGACATAACGTAAGATGACAGTTTACATCACTATTGAACAAGTATCAGTTGAAAAGTGTTAGATATTTTATTCTGTCAATAAACACTTGTTCAAAAGTTACAGTAAATTAAAAAACATGGACACTGTTTAGATGGTTACACTACATGGAATGTAAACAAAAGTTATCACTGTCAATTTCAGTTACTTCTTGAAATCTGACAGTTAATGTGCTTTTCAACGAAAATATGAAATAGCTGATCGTTATTACTTAATTCTGTGATGTTCTATTCATTGTACACAAACATTTTTTGCCTCGTTGTGCTGTAGTGACTGGTTAATCATGTAAAAAATGTGTTGTTCAGTAAATTTGTTTACTCATCTGTAAATACAAAATGTACTTGTATATTTACATCCACTAAATGTTATTGTTATACCATGGACAAAAGGCATTTATCAAAATATGCAAGAAATTTATGTAATTTATGTAATGATACAATTGAAATTTAATAGAATCTACACAAACTTAACCAAGTTAATCGCTTGCTTGCATTTAATCACAACCTTGCAAACCTATAGTGATTGAGTAAGCCTGTTTGCGTTAACAGAGAAAACCTAGGTAATAGTTAATTTACATAAATATTGTATGACATGTCAGTTGGAATAGAGTCTTCCTCGTTAAGTACTTATTTAAAACTTTCATGCGTACATTTATATTTAGGTTACTTATCAACTTGTCCATGCAATTGTCACAATGAATTGTCGGCATTCAACATTTAAATTGTGTCAAGAGCTTGTATTGACAGCTTAGACTGTAAGGGATGATACAAGTGGTTAACCACAAAAGAGTTCTTTACATAATAGAATATTTGTATAATGTTAGAGGAAATTGTTAAAATATAAAATTGGAGTGGAGAAAAAATTCTTTTTAAATCAGCAGTGGTTGACATGAGTTTTCATTACGAAGCTGAGTACTTTAGTAGAAGCCCAAATGTGATGGGGCTTCATGGTACTTGGAAATGACCAGTCAAAACTATTGCTGACTAATTTTCATTACCTGTCCCCTTTCCCCAACCCAAAAATTGTATTAAAAGTACATTTTTGCATGTAGGCGCAACCCATATGTTTCCAATAAATTTGATGGTTTTTAAGAAAAATCTCTCAAATACCATTTAAAATGCAGTACACTCAAATCTAGGTTCTAGTGTATTTTAAACCCCCAACGCAAAAAGAGGAGTGTTATAAGTTTGACGTGTCTGTGTGTGTATCTGTGTGTCTGTCTGTGGCATCGTAGCTCCTAAATGAATGGACCAATTTTGATGTTTTTTTTTGTTTGAAAGCTGACATGGTCGAGATGGTTCTTAGCTGTGATTCAAGGAATTCGGTTCAGCCATTTAAAGATAATAAGCTCTTTTCTAGTTGCTTTTTGAGGAAATGTGAGGAATTATACTGGTCTGATCGATTTGAAATTTATTATCCTGTGAGTCAGTTTTTTTTTATTTTTTTATTTTAAATATTTGTGAGTTATACAGCAATGAACTTGATATAGTATACATTGTTTAAAATCATAGTTGTGTTGCAGTTGACTGTTTGTTACTTGTGATGTGTGGTATTTTGCACAGATGAAGTTAGTAACCAGGAGTCTTCACCACCTAAGGAAGTCCCTGCTGCTGAAAGTGTCAGTGATGTGAATAAAATTACGAGCTCGGAAGCCAAAGTGCTAGCAACACCAGCAGTTAGAAGAATCAGCATGGAGTATAATGTGTGTGAGCTCATTTGTTTCTTCTTCTGTCAGTAGTAATTAGTTTTTTATTATAGCCTAGTCTCTTTTGAGCCAGAACAGTGGTTGGCTTTGCTGTGTTTCGTTATACAAACACAAGTGATTATGCCAGTTCGTGCCACCGGTTATGAGCAATTTTACAGTTGGTAGCTTGTATATTGTTGCCATAATTTGTCTGCATTTATCCTGGTGTGGAATTGGAAACAGCAGGATTATTTAAGGAGCCCGCCTACATAGCGCCTTAGTGGCCGTTCGACCTCATGGACGTGGAGTTTTCCCCCACAAAAGCGGGATTGGGTCAACCCCTGTTGTGGAGGAGGTTGTCTCTCGCTCTCTCTGTTGTCCTCTCGGCTCGGTCTCGCAAATCCTTCAATTTTCCACAACACTGGCTGCATATTTGCGCAGGACACATATTACAAGAACAAAATTTTCAGTTGTTACAAGGTACAAACAGTCACGGGATCGAAATCTAAAGGATAGATCTACTAAGGTTAAATTGTTTTAAGTAAAAATAACGAAAAATAACGGCATTACACAAGCCGGAAAAGGCACTAATTTTGAATGTTAAGGCCCTATTTTCTAATTACTTAAGAAACTGATAGAACTGAATCCATTTACCATTAGTGTGTGGTACTTTAATATCTTTTATATGTCAAACACACATTCTCACGACTTATATTTTCTGTGAAAAAACAATTCTCCTGAACCTCTACATCACAACTTTCATGGCAGGTAGGCGGGCCCCTTAAGGCAATCTATATGTTGGGCATCTGCATTCAGGCAAGTATAAATATTTTTAAGTTTTACCTTATTGTCTGTTATTTGTATTGTTTGAGACTGAAGGTGTTGGTATCAATCTTTCAACTGTATGATGCCATTGTATTGTGCCTAAAAGGTCTTTATTATTCAGGTAGGTAGTTAAATTTTTATTTTTATTGTAACTTAGCATTGAATTGTGATGAAGTGGATGGTTTGGTTGGCTATGCATGTATAAGTTAAGTAATCTAGACATTAAATCAGGCTCCAAGAATAGCTCTATGTTGTGTGTACAGATGAGGATTGGAATACAGAAAGACAGGTGATAAAGAAATAATTCAGTGAGTTGTACAAGAGTAATGTAGGATTAATTTTTACACAGTACTTTATCAATTCCTCGTCTGGGATGGCTTGGTGATCGGGAAGTTATTTGTAACCTTTGGAATATTTTATTAGTAGCACTAGCAGTACCCACTTCCAACAAGAGTATTGATTTCTTAAATTCACAATTATTATTGACACTCGTTTGTTTTGTGGATGAATAAAGGAAAGTAAATACTGAAGATAAACATTGAGTAGATGAGCCAAACCCTCATGTAAATTGAGTAAGTTTGTTAAATATAGGGTATGTGTGTTCATTGACAAACTTTTTTTTAAATATTAATTGTAAACAAAATATTGTGTTTTTTTGTAGGTGGATATATCATTAGTGAAGGGCACTGGCAGGGATGGAAGAGTACTCAAGGAAGATATTTTGGCATATTTGAACATTTCAGTTCCCGAAGAGTCACCAAAGACTGAAAGTGATGAGAAACTAGATTCTTCAGCACGTGCAGAAGAGTATGAAGCTCCTATCAAAGGAATCATGAAGGCGATGTTTAATTCAATGACGGCAGCTCAGGTAATATACTAATGAAATGCTTGATATTCTTTCATTATGTGACAGTTCAACAACATATTAGTTGTAATTTCTTTGTCCAGTGATATTTTTGGCATGCAGTAGTTTTAACGACTGCCAAATTGTCTCTACGGGGAGACTATTCTCATGCGGCAGTCTGCAATAAACTAAACCACGAAGCGTGCTGCTGCTGTTACTACTACCATCTTTACTTTACCCCCTTCCAATGCAGAGTCATAACATGCGTGTAACTCCGGGGCGCAATAAGCTCAGTCCAGACATTTTCACTTATTTACATGCTTTTAACTAGCGACACCTGAATTTCGCAAAAAAATTTCATGACTGGTTGTATCTCAAAACACAGTAGCTCATATCTACTTCAGTGACAAACTGATTATTCTTACGTGTCTTGGGTTTCTACAGGCAAGCCACAGATATGTTTGTTGTAACAGTTCTTGATATGCTTAGCTGAAGGGGAAATGCCTTCTTACAAAGATACTTGGTCAAAAACTAAAGGGCATTATGGTTGAGTAGATATGTCTATGCAGTAACCAGCTTAGGTGTGTATGTGAATTCAACTTAGAATGAGAAAAAGAGGTTTTTTTGACTATATTTTTTAGTATGTTATAAATAGTAAAATGCCAAGTTTATCTATCATAACTTCTACAAGTACACAGTGTTCATTAACAAAGCACAAATATGCCATAGAGTTACTATGTATATACTAATTTCTAACTCCAACAGTCAAGATGATCTTAAAATATGCTAACTTTGCAGTGAACAGCCTATAAGAACAGCAGGCGCTAGCACTAGGAGGCCCAATGAGAGCCATTTGGCATGTGCATCACTAGATATTACATTTTAAATTAAACCAGTAAAAATTAATTATCATAAATGTTGTGAGGGCCTTAAATGGTTGTTTGTTTCCTGTTGAGATATAAACTAAAACATCACTAGGAAATTGAATTATTCCCAAGTCAACGATGTACCTTAAAGTGGGGTTGACTGCACTTTTTTTTTGTTTTAGCTGAAGGTTAGAAGCCTCCTAAATTGATAGACTTTACTACTATCCATTTTAAACGAAGCAGTACTACTTTAGAGTGAAAAGTATTTTGGAATTTCCGAATAAAATGAAATTAATTAAATGGTGAAAAGTTACTCAGAGGATGCAAAAGTACACTATTCGCTGGGAAACAATAGAAAATGTGTTTGTGTGCCCATTGTATTGTATCCCAGTGAGATTACCGTATTTCATCGCACAATCGTCGCCATCTCGTAATTGTTGCATCTAATTTTTGAGATGACAGAAATGGTAAAAATACTTTCATAGCATAATCGTCATACTGCAATGTTTTGTTTGCGTTTTTTGCATCAGAAGTGTTAACTTCGATCAAGTACGACACTAGGTTTGTTCAGGCGACCTGAGATTTCTGCCACAGAGAGCAGGTTTAGAATTATAAGGAGCAGGAAAATTGTAGGAAAGAGCAGAAATTTCACTGCCATTTTCTTGCTCCAGTCGAACGCCAATATATACGAAGTGTGTTGTTTGTCAATCAGCTGATCATTATTTTGAGAAGAAATTTTCTTGAGTATGACATTTTTAGGCGCTGAAGAATTTCTTCTGCAAAATGTTTTCGACGAATATTAATCGACTTATGATTAAATTAGTAAATTAATATATAAACATTTAATTTTCTTCAGAATCAAGTTGCTACCTACTAAATTTATTAATTTCGTGGATGTGTATGTTAGGTCTATATATCAAAACGCAATCCAAAAAAAATACATTTCCTCGACATTCAAAACTAATTCCGCAGTAGATAGGAACTTCCTATCTACTGCGGAATTAGTTTTGAATGTTGAGTCTCTTTAAGAAACGTGTCGTTGAAGAGTATCACTGATCGTGCAACACTTCAATTTCCTCTACGAGATTCAGGATTAAGTTGCTACAGTACCTAATTAAAAAAATCACACTGTTTAATAGCATCAAGAAAAATGTGCATCAGTATACGTATTCTAGTGATTTTATTTTACAAAGACTCACCAGCCGACCAATTAACTAAACGAGGTTTTAGATAATCATAGTATAGTACGTAAAATATACTTGGGGTTGGTAAATATCAAGAGTAGCTACTCATCGTGTAGGAACTAAACTATTGGTTTAACAGGTTAATTTTATTATTAGAAAATGTTTCTACAGTGATGAAAATGAATCGTACGTAAAGAAAATTGTAGTTTACTCACTTTGAAATTTGCCGTTTTTCGTCGAAATACAAAGGCTGGCAATTGTAAAACGTAACCATTTACGAAATATGCATTACTTTAAATCATGTAGCAATGATATTAATAGACAGTCGTTTCTAATAGATACTTTTGTTTGTGTGATAAAAAAATTCCGTTGATTGCTCAGTGTACAGCATTCTCAGCGAACTACATTTCATCACGTAGCTGACTCTTACCCTCTCTCTAGCATTCTAAACTGTGGCGGAGACCGTAGCCAAAGTGGTATACACACAACTGTAAATGGCAGTCCACCCAATCACGTCACTTTATGTTGGTGTGTACTTAGTTAAATTATGCAGTCAGTAGTTACCAAAATTAGTTCTTAAATAAAAGTTTTTCTGTATATAAAATACATAGAGATCTGTTTCATTTGATTTCATTTCATAAAAAGAAAATGTACTGACTTACATTCCACAACTTGCTGCCAACCGCAAGAGAAGCAAGGTAACCATTCTTAATTTGGAAATACTGTACATGCAGCAATTGCCACTGGTTATTTTATAGTCTGTCTCGTGTTAGAATTCCACTTTTTAAATGTTGTGTTCATATTCGTTTTTACAGCTGTTTTCATGGAATAAAGTAGTGTTTTCCTCTGTTAATACTGATTGTTTTACAAACACACTCAGCTGGCTCTCAAACTGTGCACTTTTTAAAAAATTAAAAGTTTTTTTACCGCAGACATTTTTTTACATGGTAGCCTTCAGAACTGTCAAAAACTAGAACTCTCATGTGAGACAGACTATAAAAAAAATTGAATTAAAATAGTCTCAGTGTGTCTGGAACCACTTATATATGCTTTATTAACCTTTTAACTGCTCACTACTTCCTGATATATTATACCCCCCAGTGCTGGCATAATTGGCTATATGTGCAAATTTACCAAAATTGTAATTAAATTTGATTGATCTGTTTTATTTTCCCAAAATTTATTTCTGTTTGCATAAATGCACAATTAAGAATATTTACACTTACATATGACACACTTTTCAATTTTTTAATTTTTTTACATTCAAATTTTTGGAGTACTGAGATATTTGAAGCTATTTGAGCAAATTTACTGAAATTGAAATTACATGTTATTCACCTGTATTATTCACACAAAAATTGGTTCCTTGTCACAAACACACAAATTTATATATTTACACGTCCACATGGCATACTGGTTCACCTTCTTGCGACAATAGTTTTTTAGTACTAGCTTATTTGAGGATAAGCATATTTACTGAATATGTTATTACATTTGCTTATCTGTGTTTTACAAAAAATATTTCTGTATGCATAGTTGATCAGTTGAGAATATTTACATGTATTTATGGTACACATGTCCACTTTTTACCGTGCATAAATAGTTTTTTAGTGCTAACTTATTTGAGGCTATATGGCTAAATGAGCAAATTTACTGAATATGTAATTACATTTGATTTATCCGTATTATTTACAAAGAAATTGTTTCTGTTTGAATAGAGGCACAATAGGCCTAACTTTTCTTAGCTTGTCACCATCTTCTGGCTGTTCATTGTCAGAAAAATGAAGCATGCTAAGAAGTACAATGTATCGGTCACGTGGCATTATTTGGGAAAATATTGGGGCATGCATAATTGAATCTGTTGACCAGTGTTCTGCAATGGTAAGATGTTTATTTCTAACCATCAACATTGTGATGGCAAGAAAAACATAAATTTCATTACAGTTTATGTCAGTCCATTTTGTAACTCGCAAATGAGGGCCGAGTTCCGTGTTGTTTACAGTTTGTTCGTGGTACCTATTTGTTTCCAAAGCAACAGTATTTGCACAGTCATTTGTTAGTAATAACTCAAAAAATTTAAGTTCGGTTGATTCTGAAGTAATAATGTTATTTGTTACACCTGAAAAACACGGATCAAAATTATGTACCAAATGTTTTTTACCTCCATTATGCCAGGTGTAGGAAGTCTTCATTTTTTTCGCATTTACATTTATGTTTTCAACACTTTCATCACTATCACTTGATTCACCTGTCACACAATTTTCCTCACTTTCAAAACTTGAAACATCGGAATCTAAAGAGTTGAAATAATCAATTTGTTCTTCTGGTCGCAAAACGTCTGCCCGCCGTTTCGACGTCATGATTGTGTCATGAAACATTTGCGGTAAATACCGCGAAAAATAAAATACGTGTGTTGTTCAGAAACAGCTTTATGTGCACTCTGTTGTGGGGAAGAAAAACTACGTGAAGTTCCGAGCAAAATAAATAGCACTCGCATACGATCACGGCAATACGTGAGCCGCAATAAAATAAAATAGAGCGCGATAAAAAAGTGCGTATTGTTCGCAAGAAGCTTTGTGTGCGCTCTATTGTGAGGAAAAGAAACTAATCAAGGTTTCAAGTGACGTAAACAGATAGCACTCGCATACAGTCACGGCAATACGTGAGCAGCAATAAAATAAAATAGAGCGCGAAAAAAAATCCATGTTGTTCACAAGAAGCTCTGTGTGTGCTCTATTGTGAGGAAAAGAAACTAATCAAGGTTTCAAGTGACGGAAACAGATAGCACTTGCTTCTAAAACATAAATATGCGCGCGAGTACTGTGAAGTGTTCAGCCACTTCCCCATCTTGGTTAAATCTTTAAAAGGTGTTTTTATTTTCTTATTTAAATTTATATTATGTAAATCTTTCTTAACATGCTATATGCCATTTTCAGGGTGAGTTTGTCAGGTGTCCGGTATGATACAACAGAATTCAATAACCTAGTAATTGGGGACATGTTAATTTAAATTCATCT
>PNEQ01090657.1:0-19406 GCA_003012365.1 Medauroidea extradentata
GATATCGACGATCTGGCAACAACGCTTCCCGCAGCACGAGTCAGAGTTCGCGCGCTCACGTCTTATTGGCTACAGTATTTAGGCTGTAGTTTGAAAACGGTGCATCGGAGACCCAAGGTTCCTATATTTTTCTGACTCTGCGTAGTGCCCCCGACCCGTGGTTTCAGTTTGTCGGTAACCTTTAGGAACACCCTGTATATGATAATATGTATATGCATTTTATGTACCTAACTATCACTATGGTTATAATTATATAAATATAGATATAAACTGTAGAAATCATATACTACTAAGGTGAAGCGTAGCATGTTCTTCAATCTAAAAGCCTCCGCCTGTCGAAATGCTAAACAAATAAAGTCTTGATAATGCAAAAACAAACACCTGCCCTTAAATAAATTCTGCAGCATCCAAACATGTTTACACATTTTGGTGCACTTGTCCAATATAAATTCCCATATCCATTGTACATTGACTTTTGTGAAAATTCCAACTGTTAAGCATCAGTACATAATGTTTCTAGATCTGCATAAATTTATTTGTAATGGTTAGCAAATCAATTTTCTTATTGTTTTATGTTTAATTTTCAATTAGTGATGAGTGGATCAGAAAATATAAGTGTTGTTTGTACTACCTCATTGCATTCAGGATATGATGAAACTTTTTTAGTATTCCCGTGGTTGCACATACATGGAAATATAAATTAATGTATTGAAATGCCATTATGTGTTTTTAAGGCCATGTCTTAATTTAAAGAGTACACTTGTGCATCACACAAGAAAAAAGAGGGAGAGAGGGACGGAGAGAGTATGTATGCTTGAATGTGCTCTCTGGTGCTCCAACGTTCTCCAATTGAGACCATGCACTCTCATATTTGTAAACTAACAATGCAAGGCAAAAAATCTGTAAATTTTGTTAATACAATTTATAACCTCATTAAATGCATTTGTGGGCAGTTCAAATAATAATTTTTAACATACTGGCATCACATTTCATGTGGAAAATAGCTGTTTATAGGCTATGCCAAAAGTTTTTTTTATTTTTTTTGTGTATATAAACACAATAGGGCAGAAAATGTTTATGCAACTTCCACCATAAATAACTGTTCACTCGAAATAATTATTTATGTATAAATGTAGAAATGCATATTTAAAATATGTAACGTCCGGTTTATTCAGCTACATAAAACCATAGTTGTAATCCCAGATGGTGTACACCAGAGAGCACAATATAGTGCGAATGAGTGTACAACTTCATTCTCTCGCTCTTTCATACTCTCGGTGAACAACTGAGACAGGCAGAGAGTGCTCTCTCTCTCTCTCTCTCTGATGTATTTGCGAGAGCGAAAGCATGAGAGATCACACACTGAGCAAATTGGGACACAGCCAACGTAAAATGTTAACTATGTAGTTTCGCCATGAAATGTGATTGCTGACTGGAGCTCAAAGTCCAAGATAAGCTAGGCTGCTTTAAACTAATCAATATGGTAACTCAATCATTGCATAAATGCAAAAAAAAAAAAAAAAAGGAAATACTGTTAAATAAATATTGATAAAATCATAACTGTTAAAAATATTCATTTACTGTTTAAGTACATTAAGTCACAAACCTTCAAACTATAACACTCTTGTATTGCATGGTATTTGACAGAGCACAAATTATCTCTGCAGCCCAGGTTTAAAAACTGGGTACAGACTAGAACATTTTATAAAGGTAAAGTAGAAACTTTAATGCAAGAACAGCCGAAAGACAAAATAAAAATTAGGCCCCAGCGTTGGTTTTCATAAGCTGATACAGTTCAGTAATTAAGCAGTTATACCTTAGGAATACACTATTCAATTTTCACAAACTTTCTAGTGTTTTCAGCTGCCAAACATTATTCCATTTCGGCCCTATATATACTATATCGAATTCGGTGATACTGGCTATAGCCCAGTTAGAAGCCTTACATACTTAGAGTAAACAGTTAAGTAACTAATTATGTTACAAAACAGTGATAAAATATTAATAAGTGTGCACTTAAATATATACAGGAAGTTACAAAATGGTACAGCCAAACTTCCAGAAAACATTCCACACACACAAAGAAAGAAAATATGTGATATGGACATATGTCTGGAAATGCTTCGTTACCATGATAGATCTCAATTCCTTACATCTCGTTAAATGTCATCATTAATAACACTTCGTACAGAAAATGTCCTAAATACCCAATTGACTGATTCTTTACAATGTACTTTTACTTCCTAGGTTCACTGCCAGGTGGGCCACTTGACAGAAGATAATCTGGACTGTGAGTTGAAGAGATGCAATGCAGTCACGATTACCTTCTGTCATGTCGCCCGCCTGGCAAAGTGGAACAGTGTCAGTACGAAATGTTTTTTACGATGACATTTAACTAGATGTAAGGAATTGAGCTCTACCATGGTAATCAAGCGTTTCCGGACATATGTCCACATCACATATTTTCTTTCTTTGTGTGTGTGTGTGTGCAATGTTTTCTGAAAGTTTGGCCGTACCTTTTTGTAACATCCTGCATATATAAAATACTGTATCAGTACACTTACTGTCTTGTCTTACACATGCTGACACAGGGTTTATTAATTTTAATTTTATAACATATTTTAGTGGCAACAGTATAAGAATTACAACTATTTAACACACTGATGCTCTTAAATGTGTAGTTCAATTTAAAAGTTATCATTTTAATGTTTTTAGGAATGATAACTATGTGACTTCCATTACATAGCAGCAACAGCACCTGCAAAACATATTGCCGTATTTATTTTGAATCCAAATGGGTTTCTTAAATGTTTCACTATGTAGATATAGATAAAACTTATGTACTACCAAGTGACACACACACACACACACACACACACTTGTATTTGCAGTCTACTATGTTCCCTGAGCAATGTTATTCTTTCAGTAGCAATAGGAAAACAGTATATTTACTTGTAGTTTTATGTTCACACACGCCCAGTATTTTGTGTTTTTTACTTAGCTATGGCAGTATTTTGGCAACAGACAATCAAGTCAAGTGGGCTATGCTCTGGTTATTTTTCAAAGATATGCTAATAACATGGTATTCTGTAGTAAAAGAAAGCTGTACTGCGGCTATACAATACTAATAATTGGTTTGCAATGATATTACTAAATTATGTACAGCAGGAGCATAGGTCGAAAGTGTGGGGTAAAAATATAACTCATAAATTAAAGTCAGTATTAACTTCATTTAATGTTACTACAACTGCCAAGCTGTGCAATTTCAAAACAGTACATAGTGCAATTTTAACAGCTTCTAAAAACCCACGAGACATGTAGGTGATCCATACATCTTATAGGAAAATCCATACAAATCAGTAGGAATAAATAACGCATATACTTTGTCCGTAAGACTGGCCTGTATTCAGCGTGTCGTAAGTTGATAAAAATTTTTTGCCTAGTTCTTCAATCTTGTATAAGCTCAGGTAGGGATGACCAGGCACCTATGCAGGGTAGTCTGTCACAAATACAAGTTTATTTGTGTAGGGCCTATCAGTCTTAGTGTAATATTTAAATTGGAAATAAGACTGTCAATCTGTGAATAATTTGTTGTTATTTATTTTTATTTTTGCTCCTTTTAAAGCCACTTTAATTCTGTTCAACCCAACACAATGCTAACTAATTTTTATTGGATTAAACAAGACTTCAATTTTAACTTAAATGACAATATTGTGTGAAACTTATGATGAAACCACAGCAGTTTAAGAAACATTTTCAATTATTGTTTAAAGGAACTACTGCTTTGCAACTGCCAGGTTTTTATCTGTATGTGGATTCTCAATCTACACTTTTTCAGAGGGCTGTCAAAAAATTTTCTGTGAATCCAGGGATACGACACATCAATAAAATACAACATATTCAAATATATTAAACTATGTGTTGAGCATAATGACACCAGTGCATTAACTATGATTACAGTTTAATAGGTCTACAATAAAAATGTGAATTTTAAAGGTAAATATTACAAACTTTTAAAAAAATCTAACAAAATGATTGAATGAGAAATTTAAAATAATTAACATCACATGTTTACAAACACGTGCAAACCATTCTCAAAAAATCAAAAGAAAACAAAACAACTCAAAGCCAAGACTAAATGTTGCCAGCCTATGTATGTTTCATTGGCAGCTAATACATACCAACGATATTCATCGCATCGCTTCATCCAGAGTGCAGCACTGGATACGACGAAATGGAGGGCAAAGACGACATCAACAAAGCTACTTGGCCATTTGTTTGCTTGTATTTGGATTTAAGATTTTCGTTATTGTGTGATCCGGGCAAAATAAAAGTATGTTTCAGCCACCAATATAAATACATGAAAGAATTTATTATGTACAGAATTCTTGCTGTGTTCTTATCAAAGTTCTGGCAACTAAACATAATTGATGCAGGATTGTGTTTTTGCATACAAATGTCATGTTCGGGAATCATATGTTCTATTTGTCTGATTTTTTCCCCCGGATGTTATAAATAGAATACATAGCTAATTACTGAATCTACTACATAGCTGTTCGTTGACAATCGCCACAAGTGTTTTAATTAAACATGCGAAACAACCAAAATGAGGGACGTCTTCAAAATTAAAAAAAAAAATAAAATTAACACATTTATTTCAACTACAGTAGCAGTTAAAAATTTTTACAATAGATATCACTACTATATTTAAAATGCATGTAGTGAATGTACAACGAATTTTTAATAACAATACTAGATTCATTTCGTACATCATCAAAACATTTACTTTAAATTTGTTACAAAGGCGTTACTAATATATAAATTACATTTAGGGCCAGTCTTACCATTCTCTGAGCTAACTTCCAGGCAGCTACTCTGAAGTGAAACTTATCTGGCACTTTACAGTTCGTGACTGATGGGAAAAGCCCTAGACAAGGGTACGGAGTGGTAAGGGTGGTGGTAGTCGGGTTCCATGAAAACACGAGGGGGAAGGGGGAAACCCAGTTGTTTGTTTGTTGCCTGGGTATTCTTAAGTCATGCGTGCAAACATCGGTCTTCTTCTTTACACATCGAGGCTGATTCGAAACGTGCGGTACGTTTATAACACACTAGAATATAAATGTTTGTGTAGACTAGTATATCCTAAGTGTTTTACAATTTAAACTGAAATTACTGGTGTCTTTATGGGTATTTTTGATCAATTGGCAACTGTAAACAGTAATCTTTATTCTATCAATGTCTTCTAGCAGAACTTTCAAGAGAAACATTATACACAGAGAAAGATGCGAAATCATAATTTTGTTTATCGAGAAGTGTGACAGTGAAGCTAAAGAAGGTAGCTTTAGCATCTCCTATGAGTCAAGCAACATATCACTGTGCCCCTGTTTACGAAAATATAAGCCAAGCAACTGAGAAACGAATTAGCAGAGTAAACTGTGGTATTTATTTAATCAAAAGCATAGACAAGTTCCAACAGATAGCCTAAAACGTAGCGATGTTCATTTGTACACCCTGTCGCCTGCCCTTGCAGCCAACCTCCCAGCCTCTATATCCCTCAATCCTCCCCCACATATCATATGGAAGGAAAGGTGGGTATATAAACTCATCCCACAGATACATCAGCAAGAACACACAAAGATTACATTGTCCACAAGAAAACAAATGTCCCTTGAACATTATACTACAACAACTACAATGTCAACCACAACAAAATGCTCCTTAACCCTGTACTACATGAAACATACAATTATACTGCAGACGACACACACATCCCTTTCTGCTACTCACTATATAACTTTCTTCCTGACTCTGTCTCTCATTGGGTAACTATGACATTTAGCAGGGCTAATGCTGAGTGAGGTTGCCTCAATAGGAAATCCTTTGAAGTGCTCACACTCAATGTTGCTTCCACAATATATTCTATTCCCTGAACCCTGTTTGTCGAGTTTACCACTGCCACTGTCGTGCACACTCTTCACTCTTCCTATTTCATCACTCATGGGAGCCACATTCACTGCGCTGAACTCCCGAAAACTGTCACTGGCATTTGCACCACTAACCTTCCCCTTTATCAGATTTTTGGCCTTCCCGACTGTATCATTAACAGTGACAGAACCCGAGAGATCTCCTGTACACTAAGAAGGCACGTCTGCCATAATACTCTTGCCCCTTGCATGGTACAATCTGTGCCAGTCAGAAGATACTTCATTTGCCTGTGACGGGGAAACCAATCTGATCTGATCGAGGGGATGAAGGAAGACACCTCCCTCTGTACCTTTCACCTTATAAGTGAGAGGGCCAAGCCTGTCAACGACAATGCCTCTGTCCCACTTGTTCTCTACACGCCCATAAACTCTAAAAGCCACTGGATTGCCAAACACGAAAATTTCCGACCGGCGCCAAGGCGAAGAAACAGAAGACGTCTGGTGGTTAGCAACTCTGTTTGCTTTTGAAAATGTAACCAGGAAGAGTCTATTGCGCAGTACCCTGCCAAACATCATACTGCTGGGACACTCACCTGTAACAGCATGAGGCATTGTTCGATAACTCAGAAGGAACCGAGGGAGCGCTACCTCTATTGGCACCGCAGAGTGAAGAAGAGCTTTGATTTTCTACTTAAACATTTTGACCATGTTTTCAGCCTGATCATTTGTTGCTGGATGGTACAGTAGGGAAAAGGTGTGCTGGACAGCACTCTAGTGGCAGAAATTTTGAAACTCTTCCGAGGAAAACTGGGGTACGTTGTCCAAAACAAGGTGTTCTGGAAGTCCATATACTGCAAATCAACCATGTAATTTGTTGATAATTACTGTACTGCTAGTACTTGTAAGTTCACACACTTCAGGCCATTAGGAGTAACTATCCACTACCATCAGGAAGTACTTGCCCAAAAAGGAGCCAGCTATGTCCACATGTACCCTATGCCATGGCATGCCAGGCCACACCCAAGGCAGAAGGATGGATTTGTCTGGCATAGACTTCTCCCGAAAGCACGAAGCACATGACACTGTGACCTTTTCCAAAATGTCATTCAACAACATAGGATCGTGCCAGAGCCTTCATTTTACAAATGCCGAAGTGGCTGGAATACAATTCCTTCAAAACTCTTCCCTGAAGAGAAGACGGCACCACAACTCTGTGGCCCCACATCAGCACGCCCTGCTCAAGTGTCAATTCCAGTCTTCGTGTATAGAGTGGCTTCAGGGTCTCCTCAACCTCAGCAGGCCAACCATCGCGTACACACAACACGACCTTGCTCAGAACCTGGTCACATTCTGTAGCAATCCTAATGGCTTGTGCAGTCACTGGCAACAGCTCTGTGACCCCAATGTGCAGATACGAAAACTCTTCTGAAGCATCCACTTTATGCAAATGGCAGCCTTGAAAGGGCATCTGCATTTGAATTCTCTGAGCCCCTCACATACTGCACTTCATAATCAAATCCCTACAGCATGATGGCCCAATGCTGTAGGCAATTTGCAGCCAATTGAGGAATGCCACAACGGTTCCCAAATACGTGAGTTAGGGGTTGGTGGTCGGTAACAAGGCAGAAATTCCACCCATACAGGTATTGGAAGAATTTCTTCATGCCAAAAATAATTGCTAGAGGCTCTTGCTCTAGCTGCGAAATTTCTTCTCTGCTTCTGACAGTGTACTAGAAGCAAACACGATTGGTCGCTCCGACCCATCAGGATACACATGACTTATCACATACCCAAGGCCATATGGGGAAGCATCACAAGCCAACTTGATGGGAAACTCGGGGTAATATGAGCCAGCACAATAAAGGAAACATTCAAATCCTTGAGCCTCACGGTAAGAGGGGGGCACGATCTTAATAAGTTTATGTCAACAGGAATGGATATATCCTGTGTATACATTTGTAGCCACCAGCATATTTCGATATGTGAAACAGGCTAGATTACGAAACTCATCGAACAGCAAATAGTTTGCTATACATTTTATTAAAAAATAAATAAACACATTGTCGAACATCTGTTAGGGGGGCTCAGGCCCCAACCTGCCCCCCTTTGTGGGCACCCTTGACTAGAGTTTATAGTTCCAACACATTGTCCTACCAATTAGTACTCCATAGTTGTGCTCTTCTCGTTGTGCATAACTTTGGACGGGCTTTTACTGTGACAAGACCAATATGCTAGGTTCTTTCTTTGTTAAGTATGGTTTCATACCTGACTGCTTAATTTTTGGCATATTCTACTATATAGGCACATGTAAAAGCTTATCACAAATTTTGCAAGGAATGTTTAAAAAAAGCAGGTGTATTTTACTTAAGTCACAATTTGACTTTACTATTAACTTATGTATATAGGCTAAAGTATCGGTGTGTAATTAGATTGTGTTAGTCATCCGGCAGCAGGCTACATGGGCCAATTGGAAACTGTTGTAACTTGTGACACCACACCAGGACCTAAACAAGGGTAAGGGGGAGTGGAAGGGGTTGAAAGAGTGCACAGCTCTACTGTGCTCCAAACTAAGGTGACTTCATAATGGAAGAGGCATCTATAGAAACATATAGGTGACAGTGGAGAGAAGAGCCCTAATTAAGCTTCATGTTACTGGTTTAAATTTTGTCGTAAGCCATGCACCACACTTTTTCAATGATTGGCCAAGTAACTGTCTTCATTGTCAGTTCCAGAGGAATGAGGGTGGTACTGTGGTGTAGTCGAAGACCACTCATGTTACATCGACGGGTGGGTTCTAGCAGGGTTTACATTATGTAATGTGTAGCATATATTAGATGTTATTGGCTATTACATTTTATCGGGGTATGCTAACCAATTTCTTCTGTTCGATTATATTAAGAACATTAGAAGGCAAAAAATACATTTATTTGTATTTTAGTCTTTAGGCTTTAAAGGTAACAGTGTATTACTGTAAATTAATTTTTTTTGCATAATAGCAAGTAATAACATCTATCCACTAATTTATATAATTTAATTTTAAAACAAAGGAAATGAGATGATTTAAGACAGAATAATAATTTTGTTAGATATACAACGAATACTTAGCATAAAAGTATAAACACTGGGGTTCACACAAGCATTCATATCAAATGATGTGTGTATGTATGTGACTGAGTTGGTCAACATTTACTTCTCATATATACACACACTCACACACACACACACACATATATATATATGCTAAGTGATGGTTGTGAATCCAGTTTAAAGTAGTCATAATAACATTAGACAAATTAAAATTTTAATAATAATATTTATCAAATACTTACAGTTTTTGCCAAAAAATTTAGTTTTTTTTCAAAACCTATTAATGTGTCATGATTTACTGTCTGCAATTTGCTCTAACAAGAACAACTTCTGTGTTCTTCTAGATTCAATGTTCTTGTGAATCCAATTTAAAAAAAACCTCACATTTATGTGTGCGTGCATATGTTGAGTGTGGTAAATCTGCCTTAAACAGTCCATATTTTAACTTTTGTTTGCTCATTTACGAACTGTTGCTACCCCTGTAATGTGTTTTTATTGAAGCTCGGTAACTTCTATGCCACATCTCTTGAAATTATTTAAGTCACTGGCTTAGTTTCTGTTGAACAATTTTTTATTTATCATTTTATTTTTATGGTTACACAAAATCAACAATATAGCTGTGATTTACATGTGTCAATATGAAAACATTGTAACCAGAAATGTTGTAATCCCTTTTGCCACACTTAATGTCAAAAATTTAAGCAATGCTCAATACAGCAAGCCATATTTGCTAAAAATTCTTTCTGTGATCTGAAATTTGTATTTTTTTAAGGATCGTGATTTGAAATAAGCAGCAAGTTGATCCTCATTAACGGTCAATGCACAACATCCAAAAAGATTTTAAAAATTGAATGTAAATTGTAACCCTTAATATGTAGGGGCCAATGTTTTTTTGTCTCACTAAAGACTCTCAACTCGCCTTCCTCCTTCAGCTATGGGTCAAATTCACATCACTGTAAGTCCTTGATCATTGATTAGTCTTAATGATTTTGTCTATTAACTGTTTACTAATCATTCAATAACTTTTACATGGTTACATGTAAAGTTAAAACACTTATTATTTTAATGAAATATTTGGATTGTAGCCTACATGAACAACATATGCAGGATATTACCACAAACTAGGATACGCCTAAAGAAATAAAAAGAAAGTAATACTATTTTTGTATCAAATTGGGTAACAAATAACTCTGAAAAACCTTTATCAAACAAGTACTGAACTCTTTGAAAAGTGGCGTAAAGACCTCCTCAAAGGACAGACCTTGCATTCAACCTGCAGTTTATGGCCCGCTGATGTGCTGTGCATCTACCTATTGCTTGTTGATTGATTGCCTACTACCCATATTCACTATTATAGCATTATATTTGTTGTGAGTGTAGCTATGGTTAGGTTGGTAGGAATGAAGTCAGTTGATTGTAGGTGGTCTTGTGGTGGAGACGTAATGTAAGAGATATAAAAGGAGTACTAAAATAAAGGTGATACAGAAACACGACATAGCGCAGTCGGTAGGATTAATTATTTTTTGGGAAGTCTGTCTTAAATAGACAGGGACGAAAGATCACTTGCACAGAAGGTAAGGTAACAATCCTGGCGCAGCATCCTAAGATCATCATGGAGACGTTCAAACGGCAGTCGCAATTGAGCCTGGACGGGAACTTATCAGCAAATTGTAGAAAGTTTAAGCAAAATTTTGAAATTTTTATGTTAGCCACAGGATACGAATCAAAACCGTCACATGTAAAAGTGGCTATGGTCCTCAATGTAGTCGGCGATGAAGCAGTGGAACTGTTCAACACGTTTGATTTGTCAGGTGATGATAAGAAGGACTATGAGAAAGTTGTGGAGGCATTTGCCACTTATTGTGACCCTGTGAAAAATATTGTTGTTAAAAGATTCAAATTTCACAGCCGATCGCAAGAGGAGGGGGAATCTTTCGACTCGTTTCTGACCGACCTAAAGAAGCTAATCAAGAATTGCGAATTCGGTGACCAAGCTTATAGTGTGGTACGTGATCGTATTGTGCTCGGAATACAAGATAAGGGACTCCAAGAACGATTGTTAAGAGAACCGGATTTAACTTTTGCTAAGGCCGTGGGACGCTGTCGGGTAGCAGAACTTGGGAAACAACGAGCAGAGATGGTGCAAAGTAAGGTTATGGTGACGCCAGTGAGGAGACAGGTGGTGGAAGCTGATGCGGGGTACAGAAAAAATACAGAAGTAGTGTTGAGACACAGCTATAGTGGTAAGAAAGACAACAATGTTGGTAGTAGCTCTTTTCAGTGTAGTCGTTGTGGCAGAACACACCGGAAAAGAGACTGTCCAGCACTTGGAAAGGTGTGCCATAAGTGTAAAAAACTGAACCATTTTGCTGCATGTTGTAACCAAACTGTCGGAGAGGTTAGTTTAGGTGACAGTTTGGAAGAGTTTTTTGTTGATATGGTGAAAACAGTAGACGTAACTTCAGTGAAAAAGTGTGAAACAATGCTAGGTGTAGCGAGTGTAAATGTTCCTAGAGAGTGGGTTCAAGTAGTAACTGTCAAGAACAAGCAAGTAGCATTTAAGTTGGACACAGGTGCGGAAGTAAACATCGTTCCCCGCAGGGTAGTGCAAGCAGTAGATGAGTCACATAATTTAAAGCAAGTGGACATGACGTTGAAGGGGTTTGGAGGTACAAAGGTGAAACCGATTGGTGTGGTTGAACTGCAGTGTTGTGCAAATGATGCCACAGACATGCCTCATGGTGTACAGTTTGTTGTTGTCGATGATGAGTACTGCAAAATGCCCATTTTAAGGTTGCCTGGTTGTGCTAACCTAAATCTGGTTTCTCGTGTTTGTGTAGATTTGGTTCAGGGTACTGGTTTGACAGAGAAGTATTTCAGGATGTTGTTTGCAGATGTATTTAGGGGCACAGGATGCATTTCGACGAAGTGCACTATAAAGGTTGATGAGTCGACCAAGCCAGTAGCTGTCTCACCAAGAAGAGTGCCAATAGCTTTGAGAGATAGGCTTCAGGAGAAGTTGACGTCTCTTGAGTCGTTAGGAATCATAGCCAAAGTCGATCAGCCAGCTGGTTGGGTGAGTAACCTGTCATTAGTAGAGAAAGCTGATAAATCTTTGAGACTCTGCTTAGATCTAACAGCGCTGAATGATGCAATTTTTAGAGTTTCAACTGATCCCAACTCTTGAGGAAATGAGCTGCAAGCTGCAAAATAAAAACATCTTCACAGTGTTAGATCTGAAAGATGGGTTTTACCAGCTACCACTGGATGAGCAGTCAAGCCACTATTGCACATTCAGTACCCCGTTTGGCTGTTATAGATTTCTGAGCCTTCCCTTTGGCTTGTCATGTGCTCTGGAAATATTTCAAAGGGTAAACTTTAAAAACTTTGGTGATATCCCAGAGCCAGAGACTTGAATGTCAAGTTCAATGGAAATAAATTGCAATTCAAGAAGAATGAAGTAACATATTTTGGGCACTTGTTTTCAAAGGAAGGTGTGAGGCCAGATCCGGAACAGGTGCAAGCAATACTGGCTATAAAAACCCCCACAAACAAAGTGGAACTGCAAAAAGTCATGGGATTTATTAGTTATCTCAGGAAGTTTCTCTTTAATTTAGCTACCATCACTGCACCTTTAAGAGAACTCTTAAAAAAGACAAGCGAGTGGCAGTGGTTGCCCGTTCACACTCAAGTGCTATCTCAAGTAAAGGAGTTGATCAGCAAAGCTCCAGTGCTAGGCATATTTGATCCGGCAAAAACAATCACCCTTCAATGTGATGCCTTTAAAGATGGCTTGGGTTGTTGCTTGATGTGCGATGGCCCGCCAGTAAGCTTTGCTTCTCGTAGTTTATTACCAACCCAAGCAGAACTATGCTTAGATCGAAAAAGAATTGCTTAGCATAGTGTTTGCAGTGAAAAAATTTCATCACTACATTTATGGCCGATGTGTCACGGTGCAAATAGATCACAAGCCGTTGGTGCCTATCTTTAAGAAAAAGATGGCAGATATTTTCTCAGTGAGACTGCAGAGAATGAGGATAAGGCTACTCCGGTACACACTGACGGTGGAGTACCTCCCTGGAAAGTTTATGCATTTAGCTGACTTACTGTCGCGGTCATCCCTACCCTGTTGCGACTCTACAGATGAGGAGCTGTCAAAGGAAATGGTGCACTTGGTGAGTGTGGCTGACACACTTCAAGTATCTTCAGCCAGGAAGGAAGAGTTTGTAGCATAAACTGCAAAGGACCAGGTTCTCAGGGAGGTCATGCGATACTGTGAAGAAGGATGGCCAGAACACAGACGTAACTGCCTGATGGAGACACAAGTGTTTTTAGCCTACGACATGAATTACATGTTGACAAAGACTTGCTGTTTCTTGGGGACAGGGTGGTGGTTCCTCGTGCTTTACGAGCTGTGATGTTGAAGTTATTGCATGAAGGTCATCTTGGTATTGAGAGAACTAAGTCCAGGGCGAGGCAGGTGCTGTATTGGCCTACGATGTCTGATGACATAGAGAAAGTAGTCAATAGCTGTGAATTGTGCCAAAAACCGCATAACCACTCTCCACGGGAACCACTTATTCCTCATGCCATTCCACATCTACCATTCGAGAAAATTGGTGTCGATATCTGTGACTATGGTGGACACAGCTATCTGGTGGCAATTGATTATTATTCCAAATGGATGGAAGTTCTTCTGTTGTCGAGCAAACAAGAAAGAGATGTGATTAAAACTATGACTGTTTTGTTCGCAACACATGGTGTACCTCGGGTGGTGGTCACTGACAATATGCCATTCAATTCCTATCTCTACAAACAGTTTGCACATTCCTGGGACTTTGAAATAATAACGACGAGCCCATACTATCCCAGGTCCAACGGTCAAGCAGAAAGAGCAATTCAAGTGGCCAAGAATATGTTGAAGAAGTGTTCAGTGCGAGCTGAGGAACTCCAAATAATGCTGTTGGAATACAGGAACACACCGCTGGCTGGTGTGGGTATAACACCAGCCCAGCTGCTCATAAGTCGACGAATGCGTACAAAAGTGCCCATGAAGTTGAACTTGCTGACCCCACATGTTAATAAAAATGTGATTCAGGCATTATCAGATAGGCAGCTTAAAAGTAAACAATACCATGATCAGCGAACCAAAGAGAAGTTAACGTTCCAGTCCACTGAGAGAGTTTTGTTGAAGAAAGATGGTCAGTGGGAGCCTGTCGAAGTTGAGAAGCCAGCTGCTACCCCAAGGTCATATTGGTTGAGAGACAAGAATAACAGCTTCATAAGAAGGAACTCCTTCCGCTTACGGACATCCAATCTGAATCCTGAGGCTCACTCCAGAAAGTCTAGTCTTGGTCCTGAGTTCAAGGGATTTCCTGAAGGAGAGGCGGCTGGTCCGGCTGTTCAGTTGAGCTGCGAAGACAGATCATATGCTCAACCTAGGAAGGATGTTGCACCACAAGCACAGGAGATGGTGAGGATAGTAGTAAAGGCAGCCCAGATGCACGACTTCCAGTTGACTCGGCCTACACATTCATGGTCAGGACGTGAGATTAAAATACCAGCAAAGTATAGGGACTGAGATGAGTTGTTGCATAGGAGGGGAAAAATGACTTTCAGTGTAATCACAATTACTTTTACAGTATTGTATTACCTGAGAGTGAGAAATGCGCATTAGTTGATGGTATAGTTGTAAAGTGGGTTTAGTGTTGTGGCCATAAGGCCAGTGTGATGAATAATTAGTTACACTGAAGTTATTTTGTTCAGGTCGTCATTCATCAATGGTAAATGTTCTGTTCTTGTATATTTGTCAAGTGTGCTAAGTGTTGTGGCTGTACAGGGTTGTATGTTTCAAGTGGTACTGATGACATTTTAAAATGTGTTATGGAGGGAGATATTGTGAGTGTAGCTATGGTTAGATTGGTAGGAATGAAGTCAGTTGATTGTAGGGGGTCTTGTGGTGGAGACGTAATGTAAGAGACATAAACGGAGTACTAAAATAAAGGTGATACGGAAAAACGACAATATTAACATGCTGTTGTTTCATATGTCAACAATTTGATGCAATATATATTGTAACAAGTAACTGTACTTCATGTTTTCTGTATGTGGTCCTACCCTCTTATCTCTACTTGACAACGTCTACATCCCAAGATCATTTTGATCTACAAGGGTTGAGCAGAAGACTTTTGAGGATGAAATAAAAATGTACATTTTAAAGTATAAGAATGCACTTCCATATATGAGCACTTCAATATAATACAAAGTTTTTTAATTTTTATATTGTATCACCCCTTCATTTTGTTACACTTGTTTATGACAGTATGAAAAATTAAGCCATTGCAACTAGCCAATTCCAGATTTCATAAATTAAAATTAAAAAGGTTACCTGCAACCTTGTATGTCATTTTAGTTGTAAATGCTGTTTATAATTTTGGGAGGTCTCTAGGAATGATAATAAAGGTAATAATGGGTATTAGCAGTGCAGTGAAAGAAAAGGTGACTGTACGACCAATGTTAGAGCATAAAATAAAAGAGTGAGGCCCGTATGTGAAATTGGAAAGCGGCAAGAGCAGGCTGGTGAGGATGTAGGGAACTTTCGGCCATCAGTGGTTCTGAAAGTACTGTGGTGAAACTCGAAGGAAAGGAGAAGAGTTGAAAGACTTGTCAGGATGTACAGGACGGTGAATATAGAGGAAAACTGAGGTATGTTAGGCTGCCTGTTAAATAAAGCAGAGAACAGAGGAAGTGGGAATAACAGTGAGAAGATTCAACTGATTTCGAGCAGAACAGAGCGGAGGTATGGAGTCAATGCTTAAGGGGTTGGTGAGGTAGAATGGAATTTGCTTTCGGAAAAGAAGTGAGAGGGAGTTGGAATTGAAAAGTTCAAGAGGGGTTTGTTAGGTAAATGTAAAAGAGGGCAGGTACAGCTTGTCACATGGAAGTTGCCCAAATGCAAGTAAAATCATTATTTTTATTAATATTGTTATTGTAGTACACTCTGGAACCTCAGCGAGTAACACACATAACAAACACACAACTCACCGAATCATCACATCAACACGATTGTTGTGGAAGCGTAAGTCATCACTTGACTCGGGTCCCACTATAACATTGAGTACTGCCTACATAACCTAAAGTACACTACACTCCTCCCTTCCAAGACAGTGTTTTACATGACACAAATAGACACACAATTTAAGAACACAATTTAAGGTATGTGCCGGTGTGCTGAGGTGATAAACTAAAATAAAATGAAATTCGAAGCAATACACTCAAATGTTTATCATCGCCAAACAAAACTCCTGTTCAAAACAGCCACGCATTAATAAAAGAAATAAATTCGCAAAAAAAAACAAAAGAACAGGACAGCAAACATATAAAAAAAGCGATAAACACACAAAATAAACACTTGAGAAAGACGACTAGGCCACAAGCACACCGCACAAAAGAATTAAAAATAAAAGAAATGTGTAAGGTGTTTAGAAAATATAACTTAACCTTACTAGATATTTCAAAAATATTTTAAATGCCCAGAGGAACAATTATAAATAATACGACGTTGATTTGTGGTTTGTTAAATAATTAAATAATTTATTTATTCATTATTTAAGTTAAGTATTTTCTTTTTTTTAATATGGAAACAAACAAGATGTATAAATGACATTGAAATAAATTAGGCATTAAAGCCTATATGAATGGATGAGATTTATTATTAAAATTTTGTGCAAACGATAGTATAGATAAAAAGGGTACCCCGCACAGAAGTTTAAAACATAAAACTTTAAATCATTAACAAAAAAATTATAATATTAATTACATAACAAGAAAAAAATAAAAGTATTAAAATTTAAATTTTACATGAAAGCAAATGCTGTATTAAAACAAAATTCAGGATTATGATGTGTCTCTTTAATAAAATATATATAATATTACGGTAGCTTTAATTTTAAAGAAGGTAAAAGATCTGTCCGATGGCACTTAGCTATCCTGACGTCAAGCGTAGTGGTGGTGAGTGAAATGGAATCGGAGATGTAAGCACACAGTTCCTTCACTGAATGCTGGAGAATGGAGAAGATTGCACACATTCTCAGCAGCAACGAAAACACCAGTCCATTAGCTCGAACGCCGGGACGAGCCACAGGCACGAAACAAACCAAAATGGAAAAGTGCCCATAAGGATGTGAGGCCCAACACTTGGACCCTCACTAAAAGAAAGGAACGCGAAATTAATAAAATGTGAACGCAAAGTAACAAATAAAGAAACTCTCTGAAGACAGGTACTCACCTCAGGGCGACGAAAGAAGAAGAAACACATAGCACTACATTTTAAGACATAAGCTACGTTTGGAGTTGTAGAATAAAATAAAAACTATTCCAGTAGACTACATGATAATACTATTAAAGAAAACAAAAAAAATAAAGAGTTAGGGCATCTGAAGTCCCTATATGTGCCGGAAAGACACGAACACCGCAACAACACATCATGTCGTGTTCACTGCTGATCAAAGAGTGCCGGAAAAATAGAAGAGGAGAGGTAACAGAGTGCAAACAAAGGCGCAGCGCAATAACTTCACAACGCCCCACTAGATGGCAGGGGCAGTCAGAATCGCCTACCGACAAGGAGGCACAAGGTTTTCACGTGTACAGAGCTGCACAGAAAGGACGAACTCACGTGATAATCATGCAGAGTACACGCTCCCTGACACAGCAAATGTCGGCACTGCAGGAAGAAACTGTAAAATAAAGAAGAAACAAAAGCTTCCGCTAAGGAATGCAAAACGTGGCCGAGCACATCCGGCTAACAAAGAACACGTTACTGCAGCCCGAATCGGCTCTACTATAACTAACATGTGAAGGAAAGATAGACTGTACTGAAAAATAAAATGTACTGAAACATCCAGAATAAAATAAAACTACTGACTGACACCAAATTACTGTTAGTATAACATAACCAAGATAATATCAATGAAATAAAAAAAAGTTAAGAAAATGAACCTAAATTTATGAGAATATAGACAAAATATTTTAATATATAAGTCGTGACATATATAATATGGCACACACTTCTGCCCTGAAAGGTGACGTTAGCGTCGACAAAAAAAATTTCTAATGATAAGACACCAAACACCTAAACAAGAATCAACAATCAACAAGATACAATAATTGCTAAAATAGAATCTTTCAAACTGACAAAGAACACACAAGAAGTAAATATCAAAATTAGTGAAACATTTACTAATGTAGCTTACAAATGCTGTTGAATGTGCAAAGAACCAAGTGGAGGCACCAAGTACCCAGGACAACAAAATCCTCAAAGGGACAAAATGGGGTGTCAAGAAATTTCACACGACCCCTAACAACAAACTTACAAACTAATATGTACATAAAACTTCAATAAAGAGTTAAGTCGACGTGTCCAGGAGCAAACCTACAACAGGAAAACAAACGTGTTTAATTTTAAATGTGTAGATAAAATGTAAATTAAATGTGTGTAAAGATATATTGCTTTCAAAACAACAGTAAATAAACTAAGTGTATTAACGAAAACAAAATATGATGCTAAAATTTTGTCAAAATTATCCAGAAAAAACCAAAGGACGACCAACCCTGGTACCACATAGCAGCAACCGAGCAGGAAGGCCAGCTACACCTATACCACTAGAGGCAGCTAAAACAGTGTGCCACTGCAGTGTTCACACTGGGGAAAGGCAGCTACTCCAGGTAGATCAGTGCAACCAACCAATCCACCCAAGAAGCACCATGAAGCACTAGAACAGTCAACAAAATCAAAACGACAAGTATCCATGCTTTTGAAAGAAAACCTGGAATAAAGAATCAAATTAAAACCATAACATTAAATGTTAAAACAGAAGACCATAGAAAATTAAGCAAGGTCAAAACTATTAAAGCAATTCAAATGACCCTAAACAGACAACAAAACAAACAATAGACAAATAGAGTTTAAATGTGTTAGTTAACACAAAACACTAAAATATCAAAAATATAATCAAATAAAGAAATATTATAAATTGAATGTAGGCCAAGTACCAAATTCACAAAACATATGAAAATTGTCAAATATTTAAAAAAACATGAGTTCTGAAATATTTAAGTAGTTAGGCCTAATAGAAGGATCAAAATAAAATTGTAATTTTTACCAACATAAGACCTTAAGAAGGTAAATACGAATGTGTAAAGATGAAAAAATAAACACACTAGGTTAGTTACTGCACCAAACATGAAATAATCCTTAGCTAAATAATCCCAAAGTTGGAATACACAAATAGCAAAACAGAAGTTCAAAAATATATAGAATAAGCCTCAAATAGACTAGAATGCACAAACACAAACAGCCAAAATCTGCAGAAAGAAATTGTAATGCACTGCAGTACG